>JABUQX010016131.1:0-49955 GCA_015478945.1 Trachelipus rathkii | reverse complement strand
GATCGGGACAGTTTAAAATGGACATGTGGTTTAAAGAGCCTTATTTATTATGGGTTGAATGGGACATTCTAGAAGCCAATGCAGCTCCTTAATTATTATTCTGAATAATACTAAGAAGCTGCATTATCAACCTCTCTAGAATGTCCCAGTCAACCCATAATAAATAAGAATAATACAAGAAGCCGAAATTGGTCCTTTTAGACTGTCCCAGTCAACCAATAAAAAGTTAATAATTAAGAAGCCACATTGGCCCCTCTGGAATGTCCCGTCAACCCATAATAAATAATAAATAAGAATAATACTTAAGAAGCAGCATAAGCCTATCTAGACTGTCCCAGTCAACCAATAATAATATATATAATTAATAATTAAAAATAATAATTAAGAAACCGCATTGACGCCTCTAGAATGTCCCCATCAACTCATAATAAATAAGAATAATATTTAAGAAGCCGCATGGTCCTTTAGACTGTCCCAGTCAACCAATAAAAATTAATAATTAAGAAGCCGCATTGACCCCTCTAGAATGTCCCAGTCAACTCATAATAAATATCAAATAATAAATAAGAATAATACTTAAGAAGCCGCATGGGCCTATCTAGACTGTCCCAGTCAACCAATAATAATTAATAATTAAAAATAATATTTAAGAAGCCGCATTGACCCCTCTAGAATGTCCCAGTCAACTCATAATAAATAAGAATAATACTTGAGAAGCCGCATGGTCCTTTTTAGACTGTCCCAGTCAACCAATAAAAATTAATTAAGAAGCTGCATTGGCCCTCTAGAATGTCCCAGTCAACCCATAATAAATAATAAATAATAAATAATATTTAAGAAGCCGCATGGGCCTATCTAGACAACTTCACGCCTATTCTTATCCTCAAAGCCAAAAATCTACCTCCTCGTTGTTTTACGTTGCGCCCTCTTCAGCATATCTGTCTTTTTTAATAAGGGTGCTAAAATTGTAGACAATATTCAAATACTGGCCTAACATATCTATTATACGACATTATACAAAAACAATATATATAATTAGTCTGCATCTGGTATTAATTTTCAATTTTAAACCCTAGGCCCTAGCTCTGGGTTCAAAATCTTACAATGGAAACAATGAAACAGCAACACTAAAGAATGTTTCAGACTTACGGGTTACAACTTACAATGCCAATAGTTTGTTGAAATTGAAAAAATATATTAAAAACTTCATAATATATATAGTTTTATTTTAATTTTTTTTATTTCTATTGAAGTTAAATCACTTAAAATATACAAAAAAAAAAATAATAAAAAAATATAAAAAATAAAAAAAACAAAAAATCAATAAAAATCAAAAACCATGATTTTCTTTTATAAAAAATCAAGTAAAAATCAATTGATTTTTAATTTGATTTTTTCGTGTTATCCCTGTATATATATATATATATAGCAGTATATAGTTATATATATATATATATATATATATATATATATATATATATATATATAAGTTATATATATATATATATATATATATATAAGAGTAGCAGTTATATATATATATATAATATATATATATATAAGCAAAGTTTTATATATGTTATGCTGGTTATTATATATTATGCGTGCAGTTTGTATATAAAGATATATATATATATATATATATATATATAGTTATATATATATATATATATATTATTAGAGTTATATATATATATATATATATATATATATATATATATATTATAAAGAGTTATATATATATATATATATATATATATATATATATATATATATATATATATATATATATATATATATATATATATATATATAGGTCCTAAGTTTATGCTCTTTAAGTTTCAGTAGGGTTTCCTTTGATTTTTTTTTTTTTTTAACATATTGCTAGTATATGATACTAATAATGAAATTAAGTGATTTACATGATTCAAAAGTTCGAAATATTTTAAATAATTATTTAAAATCACATTTATATCAATAAAATTTTAAAAAATGAAATATCTCAAAAGTACGACACTTACAGAAAAACTTCAATTACATATTTGAATCAGCGTATGCTTATTACAAAAAAAAACAAAAACAAAAATTTTTTCATAAATGAAATATCTCGAGTATGACACTTACAGAAAAACCAATACATATTTGGAATCAGCGTGTAAAGCTTATTTGCCAAAAATGTAAAAGAAAATAATAATAAAAGCTATAAAAAAATAGGCTTGAGCTGACGGGGGACAGAGGGGGGGATTTTTCATACCCCGTAGGGGGGCGGAGGAACCCCCGCGACACCCAAATACCAAAGAGCGGGATTCCGAAGACCCCTCCCCGGAGGGGGGAAAGTCCTACCCTGTCGTTCCCCGGAAGGCCGAGAGACCCCCGACTCTGCCATCTTTGCGGTTTACCCTTGGGTATCTCTTTAGCTAAAAAAAAAAATTAAACTGACGGAGTCGTAAACGTAACTGGTCCCATATATATTTTTGAATCATGTTTTTCACCTTTTAAATTGACTGTTAGATCATATACTAGAAATATATAAAAACAAAAACAAAAAAAAAACAAAACTCACGGTCGTAAAACAACAGGTCCTATATATATATATATATATGAAGAAGTATAGTATAATGAAAAAGAGTTGCATATATATATATATATTGAGTTATTAGTTATATATATATATATATATATATATATATATATATATATAACGGGCTTGGGTCGTAAACAAAAGCATATGTTGATGGACATATATATATATATATTATTATTATTATTGGTTAGATATATATTATTACATATATTATATAGCAGTGAGCATATATACATATATATGAGTTATATATTGGTTATTATTATTGGTTATTAAGGCTATTATTACAAAGAGAAGATATATATATGCATGTACCTTGTATTATGCATATATATACATATTATATTGCTGCTATACTGTTATATATTGGCTAATATAATATATATATATATTATACATATATAGGTTGGCTATGTTGTTGTTAGCAGCATACAAAGAAGGCTATATATATATATATATATATATATATATATATATATATATATATATATATATATATAAATTTATGGTTTTCAAAATTTCTGTAATATTTCTTTTATTTTCTGCATTGTTTTTAATGTGTTGTCTGCAGCTGAATATCAACGAGTACGCCTTTCGTGATTGATTTAACAGCTTTAGCAGCCGCCAAATGCTATATCGACATACTGAAAGTTCTAGCGGAGAATAATGTCAGAAGAATCCCGCTGTATAAAAGCACAAAGCTATAAGACTTTAAGTCAATATGAAAACGAAAAGACATTTAAACCTTAAGAAAAAATAATATAATACGTTAGTAATTAGCAATTACTACTTCATTATCTATCGATTGATGGCTTTTTCAGGTCTTCTAGTACTAAACCCTTAAAAAGCAGTCTGGCAAACATATAAGGTCCATATTTTTATTTCGCCAAGATTTAAGGCGCTCGCCCCCCTGCTCACGCCCATGTATAGAGCATATGTTACAGTTGAGCAGGCATATACATATTGGCTATTATTGGGCATATTATTATTACAGTTAAGGTTGAAAGATATGAGCGGGAGAGCATATACATATGCACATATATATGTATATATATATATATATATATATAAGTTATTATTATGCTATATATTATATACATATATTATTATTATGCTATTATTATGTTGTTATTATTATATATACATATATTACATACATATTATATTAGTTATTATATATTAGTATGTATATTTCTTTACTGCAAATACGTTTCTATATATTTATATGAGCAAACTTGTTACTACTGTATATCAATACCAAAATAAATACATATTAGCTCTTGGAGGAATTTCCAAGGGTACATAATGAACTTTTGATAACCTTAGCTACTATTTAGGGTCTTTCTATACTCCCAAAATCTGAAAATGACTAAAATTACTTTTCATTATAATAGTAAGCGAAATTTCGGGATTAATTAACTATGCGATAGAAAGTTAAAAAACAAAAAAAAAATTACGAAAAATAAATTTTAAGATGTTACAATATTTAAAAAAAAAAAAATTAAGTGATAAATTATATTCAAATGCAATGATCAATTTACATCTGACTAATTGCCAATTATTTTTATAACTATCAGATATGGTATGAATGTCAAAAAGTAACTAATTTCTCGTAGAACTAAACCAAACCGAATCCTAATTAAGTAATTCAAAAGCTAACAAACACTTCCAAAATTTTATTAAATAAATAAGATTGCAATTAAATTTTAATTAAATAAGTCTTGTAAATGAATATATATATATCCACTTACCGAAGAAAAGAACTCCCTATTATAGGACTCATTCAGCTGATCTTAAATACATAGATCTCCAAATGGTGATAAGTGTACATTTTTTAGATCCCTTATTGAAAAAAGAATACTTTTTAGTTTAAGAGTGAAAACTTACAACATTGGGCCACATCAAAAGCAGATTAGGACTAAAATACTATGGACTAAAATTATAGATTCTTTAAAACTTATAAGTAGATAATTAGCTTTTAACTAAAAGGTGTTAAAACTTAAAACTTCAAAATATATTACGCATGCAAAGTTTTGAATAAAAATATTTAATTTCCTTATTCTTCAAAATTTTTAAAAATAGTTTTTCTTTATTAAATATTTTTGTGACTATTTTAAAATTAAATTTAATTCATGAATTAACCTAAATTTAATTATAAAAATGTAAATAACAAAAATTGTCATAAGTTTATTCTGTAATTCGGCCAATCATGTTTACATCCATTCGTTGTTAACCAATCATATGAAAGTTTTGTTGTTCGTTCATAATTTGGAGGTGCTGCAAATGTTAATTTTGTTTTAAATTATTTGGTTTCAAGGATTTATCCAATTAGCCCTTAAAAATGTCATATTTGTTATGCATTATTCAAAATTGGTCATATACTTACAACATTGGAAGGAGAAATCAAGTAATTTTGGCTAGATTGAGAATGGGCACCACAAAGTTAACTCATGCACACTTTTTTGAAAATAGACCTCCGTCTATTTGTGTACACTGTAATGTGAGACTTACTTTACAACATCTTTTCATTGAGTGTCCTACTTTTCGGGTTCATAGACAACATTTGATAAATACTTGTGATAATCTTTCTTTAATTTATTTATTACTTGTTTTTCTTTTCTTTTTCCGGCAAACAGCATTGTAAAATCATGATAAATATATAAATTTTTTAAATCTGATTTAAAAAATGAATTTCCTTAACTAACTTTTGAGCCTAGCCTACTAACCACGTTACCCTCAGAGCGTCACTACCTACCTACCCTTAGAGCCTGCCTAACTACGCTCTAGTACCACTGATAAAAATCAATGGTAGACAAAGCACCTAAACACTAATGCTACTCTGCTACCAACTATAAAGACACATACAAATAATACTTACTGTGGATTGTTGTTGAACTGATGCTTCATAAGAAGAAAATCAAATACTTTTTTAATTTAACAATTAGGAGGGTTTACTAACTTTGAAATAGAAACTTAAAATAATAGAGTTTTGTAAACAAAACTTGTGAAAGACTTTCATTGACCCCCCCCCCCCAAAGAATTGAAATTTGTCACCATATGGCAAAAGATGTAACAAAAGTGAATGATTCTAATTCTTCAGGTACAGTAATATTAATTTCTAATTTTGTCAAATTTAAATAGGCTACTTTGTGCCATTTTTCTAGTAGGCATAGACTCATAACTTATGGAATAATTAATACACACCTATGTTCATAAAAGGACCTAGTTTTTTAGTTAGCTGGTTAGCAGAAACACAGCCAGATAAAAATGGGTATTATATTTATAGAAGTATAGTAAAGGTCCACAATAAAACATTTAAATACCAGTTTTTGGTATTAGAAAGCTACACTGTTTTTGCCAGGGAGGCTGCATTTTTTTTATTTTAGAATGTACTACTGATATTAATACAAAGTTTTTGGATTTTTGGGATTCACAGAGAATATTATTTATACTCTATTGAAAGCATAAAGACAAAATGTATTCAATACAGCCTAATGAAACATAAGAACGGGAAATAGGGACAGAAAGAATCTTTATGGGCCTATTGAGACTGTACCAGTTAAACTAAATATTTATCAAGCAAAAACATGCTCATGCACAGCCTACACCATACCCTAAGGATTGACAATATCATAAATCAAAAGGCCAATATAATATATATATATATATATATATATATAATATATATATATTTATATATTTAATAATATATATATATAATAATATATTTGGGCAAGAAATATTCATACTGTGTTCTAGTTATTGTAACAGGTGACTAAATGGACAAAGAGGGGGGGAAGTTACGCTCTCGAAGTAATGAGATTACATATTGGGCACTTATGGTGAGGGTACATCCCATGGCCACTCCAGTACCTATTGGTCTGCCCTTTTTGCTTCACTATCCCAAACTTCTTACACTGAAAGGAGGAGTCTTTAGTATCAACAGACCATTAAACACTACTATACAGGCAAATAAATTATTTTTCTATATCCCTGGTTGTGGGAAAAAGAATTCCACAGTGTAGTATTGTGCGTGGCAAAAGGTAACGGAAAATTTAATAGGCAAATGAAGGAAAAATGAGGGAAAGGTCAAAATAGTAATTGTTTAATTTATTTATGCAAACAATATATAAATGAGAACTAATATTTTTTATTTAAGGGAAAACTTTATATATAATTTTTATCTAATTAAATGAATATAAAAAAAAAAATTTAATGGGTCAAATAAAATTCTTTCTTTATTTGTTGCTGGGCTTAGGACTTTCTCTTCTGTTTAAAAATACCGTTTAACTACCAGATTTCATCAATTTTGGAACCAATCACTCATCTGTAAAAATGGGACTTTTATAGGGCTCAGTTTTTATTATTGTATTATTATTATTATCTATTATTTTATTAATTAATTTTATTATTATTATTTATTATGTATTATTATTATTATTATTATAAAATGAAATTAAATTTAATCTATTAGTTTATTTAGGAAAGTTCTATATTTGAATCAGTTCATATTTTCTGAAAAAATTTTCTAAGTTCAAAAAAATTTCTAAGTTCAGACCTTAAGTAGTTAAGTTTTTTTAGAAAAATCTTTAGTGGCAAGCTTCTGGAATTATGCCAGAAGCTGCCACTAAACAATTTTCTTAAAAAAACATTAAACTTAACTTTTCTGAACTTGAAATTTTTTTTTGAAAACTTTAGAAAAAATTTTTCAGGAGAAATATGACTGATTAAAATAAGAACAAACCGTTATTTATTTATAACTAATAATTGAAGCAACTGGTTATTTAATTTTTGAAATGTGGGTTCCCTATCACTTTCTCTCAATTTATCTACTTGTAATGGAAATAAGGGAGAACAAAATGAATTTGCAACAAGTAAATTAATTTTGTTTACTCACCCTATAAGAGCGCTCCCAAGTAACGGAGAGACTAAATTTCCTTTTGTGCTTGATGTGTTGTCTCTTACAAAGAACTTGTTTTCTGTTTGCCTGAATGATGGACATGGGGGTAGTGGTCCTAGGCAATATTTCTTTCTTAAAAACTCAAAAAAAGTTTTAGCAAACAGGTTGTTTTTAAACATTTCTCATATAATATAATTTATTTTATTAGCCACACTTTTATGGCAGAGCAAAGAACAGGGTTCTAATTTCCAAGAGTTATTAGGTCTGAAAAAACTGTCTTAAGAAATATTAGTTATTTTCCTGCATCATTTTTTGTAAAAAATCAACATGACTTCATTTTTATGGGTGAGCTCTTACAAGTAAATAAATAAGAAAAGTGAAATGGGATCGAAATATATTTTTTTGTAATACTTTTTTATATTTTTTATAATATTTAAATTTATCATTTAATTTTTATTTTTCAATCTAAATTGAATTAAATATATTAATCTTAATTTTTTTTTAAAAATTGGAAATAGCTACGGTTTTTTCAACATTCATCAGTCATCATCAGCAAAATCAGAATACATTTTCTCAATTGTTATATCATGTCAATTTTCTGCTGGTTAATGAGAATTATTCACCAGAAACTGTGAAAGATGTTTCTGCATCTATAATGTAAGAGCTCAAATTTAAACAGTCTAGAATTTGTATGTCGTATGTTCTCTCATAGTTTTAAAATTGATGTTTTGAGATACCCTTGACTATACTAGGCCAAATATATTAAATTAACCTAAAATATTAAGTTGCATATAAGGAGCATGCATGATTTCTGATATTAATATATTATTTAATCAAGAAAATTTTTATTATATTATTTTTATATATATTACTAATATAGATTAGAAACAAACCAGATATTAACCATTCATTTGCCCCAAATTAAAAATTTAAATTTTTTGTAAAATTTAAGATAGCTAATATATTAGTCTATTTTTCTTGTTAAGGATATATTCAAGAACTTTAAAAAAAAATTCCGTCGCTTTCATAGATTTTTCGACGTGTCTTTTTAAGACACAGATGCGGCATATAACGTTTGCAAAAAATTTGAAGTTAGGGAAAATGACACTTATTTGCTAAGATTTTACTTATTTTATATATATATATATATATATATACTATATATATTACTATATATATATAATATATTATAATATATATTATATATATATATATATATATTATATATATATTATATATATATATATAATATATAATAATATATATTATATATATTATATTATATATAGATATTTATATGTATATATATAATAGTATAATATATTATATATACTATTATATATATTATATATATATTATATTATATATATATTATATATATATATATATATATATATATATATATTATATATATATATATATATACTATTTATATTTTAATAAAATATAGTTTGTAGTATTTTATATATATAGTATAATATATATATATATATAATATATATAATATATAAATACATAAAATATAATATAATGATAAATTTAATTTATATAATTAGCCAAAACAAGCAATTAGGATGAAGACCTACATTGCATTGTGTGCAACTAAATTGGACAGATATTCTTACAAAATGCAAATCTCTACGTTGTCTTTCTTGTCCATTAGAAGAATCTTTTCGGTGAATCGAATGGAATCAGTACTTGTATTTTTCAGGGGCAAGATAAAAGGGAGATTACGATTTGTCTAGTAAAAGCAAAAGCAAAATGTTTTCAATTTTACGGTATAGCTCCACAAATTGACAACACTGCCATTTAGGCAAAGGCGGAAGTAAGGTCAATACCATTTTTGAGGATCATATTCTAATTTGGTATATTGCTCGCATTTTGTCAAACAGATCCACTCCTCCCATGTTTTTTTTTAACAGTTTTAAATATTTGTTTGAGGAAATAACTGCTGGTATTCTATCTCCTTTTGCTCCAACGTTTGCAGCTAACAATTTCAAAGGTGTCTCTTTCTTTTGAAACCATGGTTATTCGGCTGTTGTCGTTCCATCGAACAAGAGTAATTCCAGATCATACATCAAAAGATTGAAATAAAAAAAAAAAAACGTACAAATCTCAGATCTCTATTTTTTGTGTAAAAATCTTTTTGAGAGTCATATTTTACAGATTCTCTGCATATATGATCCAAAAGTTCCTCTGTAAAACATATCTTGAAAAGGTCGACTGGTTTTCCTTTGAATTCTTCGTTCTCTAGAATTGCAGGCTTGGTCTTTGCTGCAATGCAGTCATATTTCTTGGATGATTTTTTTTAAAGATTTTGCAGATCATTTCCGAAAACAATTTTTTTACCTTTACTTGAAGTTACGCATTGCTTTTTTGACAGACTAGTTGACGGTTCTGATATTTACTCTTCTACTTGAATATCTATCGTAAGTCCTTTTCTTATTGCTCTTAGCTCTGCTGTTTGAGATAAAACTCCCTTTCTAATGTCTCTAACATTGGTGGTGAATTCCTCTGCATCACCTTTGGCATCATCTCTATCAAAGTTCCCACCATCCTGAGGTGGATTGAGAACTTTCAACAGGATCTGCAGCATCAATCTCAGTACTAACAATTTCGGCTTCGCTCGATCATTTTATATATATTTAAAATTTCCTCTGCATCTCGTATAATGTTACGTTTTTTAGAGGCATATTTGTGCGAAAAATTAAAATAATAGATATATTATTTTATATATATATATATATATATATATATATATATATATATATATATATATATATATATAATATATATATAATATATATATATATATATATATTACTATTTTAGGGATATATTTCACTTACAATAGCAAGTAAAGATGAAATCGAAGTAAAAGAGTCACAAAACAGCAAAAAAGATTCAAATTTTTGTTAACGTTACTTCCCATTGTGTCTAAATAGACACGCGGTAAAATAACACCCTATAAAATTTATTCCACTAATGAAATATTTGTTTTTCACAATTTCAGCGCACAGTAACATCCCTAATAAATTAATAAAATGATAATAAATAACAGCCAAACATATAACACTCCCAAAAACCACTTACAAGTCGACCCTTGTCAACACTCAACTTCATCAAAATTTTTACTACTGAAATTACTCTATAAAAATGAAGTATAAAACAATTTGAGGAAAAATTTGTCATATATCGCTAGAAACTACGCTAGATTTATATTTTAGCAACTACAGAAAAACATAAAAAATACTATCCTACAATTTTAAGTCGTTGACGTCAAATCTTCGACTTCTAAATAGACATATGGCAGATAAAATTGTGATTAGTAACGGGCAATTATTATGTAGCAAGCAGCCTTTAATAATTAATGCAGTCTTTATGTATTCTAACATTTAAAATCAAGAATCGAAGCGAAACACAATTTAAATCTATTTTTTCACCCGCTCACACTTTTTTTTTCACAATTATGGTTTAATTCCATACTAACAATAGAAAAATTTTTAAAATTATACTTTTTCAATTTGTCACTCGTCAAAATTACTAAATCTGTCAGTAAAATTTTTTAAGTCCCATCATATGATATATCACTACTAATATATATATAAATATATATTATTATTATATATATATATAATATATATCATATATATATATATATATATAATTAATATATATATATTAGATATATATATATATATATATATATATATATAGGTAAAATTTTACTTTTTGCAGCACTAATTTTTTTAGAGTTCATTTTCGATATTGGTTGGGTTCGATTAAAATTGAAATTGATAATATCGTTATATCGATACATGGAATCGATATCTGGTAATATCAATACATCAAATATATATATATACTATGTATTGATATTACCAAATATCGATTCCAATGTATCGATATAACACATTACTAATTTCAGTATATTCGAATGGTATATCCTAACAATATAAGATGCGGGGAAGGTAAACCTCTCATTATATATAAAAAAAGTACGCCGTAAGGAGCTTATATATATTAATACATAGATACTATATATTATATATATATATAATATATATATATTAGATAGTATATAATAATTAATATTATATACCTATAGTAGTAAATCTGTGTCGAGCCTAACATAAAAACTTTGTATGTCGAATAACCTAAACTTAAAAGCCCCAAAGAATTAGCCCTAACCTTTATTGACTCTACTGATCCGTTTAAACTAGCCCTAGACCTTATATTGAATCCATCTGTTGCGTAAAACGATAGCCCTAACTTTTACTGATTGACTGTTTAGTAGCTGCTGAAAAGGTAATATATATATATTATGATATTATATATAATTATACTATATCATATATATAGTATATATATAATATATAACGTATTATGATTTATTATTATGATGTATATATATATTATATATATATATATTATATATAAATATAGCGTCGGGCGGGTGACGTGGACCACTTTAGGTATATATATTTATTTACAATTTTCTCCCCTAATGCACTTTTGGAAATTTTTTTTTTGATAAATCACGGCCCTATAGTCGGCATAAAGCACACAAAAAATTAATAATGTAAATTCTAATAATAAAAGTTATTAAAGTTATGAATTAACGCCGCAGTCACGCTGACGGTGGAGGGTGAAAGCGACCCAACCATGAGGGAGTGACTCGGACCATCTGTTTTAAATTCGTCTTTTACGAATATAATTTCAATTTTAATATTTTAATTTCTTACTTAATTAATAATATTTATCATATTAAAATTCCTAATAAGTAATAAATGATCAATAATGATAAAAAAATACGACATATAAAGTTAAGCGTGTCCGATCAACCCTCTCCGCCCAAAATATTGACACTTTTTTGGAACTCGCTTTTTTTTATTAAAATTTCATTTTTAAAAAAATTTTCACTTAATATAAGTAACTGTTAATACAATTTTAAATTAATTATACGTAATAAAATGTCAATAATAATAGTTAAAATACGAAAAGAAACTGGTGGGTCCAGAGCCACGCCCCCATCAACTTTTACTGGCGGGTGAACCGGACCAAGTTAGGCCCCGTTTTTTTGCCCACTGAATACTAGCTTGGATCAAAAATATTACTTTGCCAGTTTAAACGACAACATACGTCGAGCTGTATCCACTGAAAAATAATTAAAATCGATCCACAATTTTTCATTATTATAACGAAAGTTAAAAAAAACTCACATTTTCAAAAGTGAAGTTCTATTAAAGGAAATTTTTTTTTTAATTTCTAATCTGTTTTTAAATATGCCAACTTTCAGAATTAAATATTGATCTAAATAAAACTTGTAGTCCTATACTGCGTGGCTATTAAAATGAGCGAAATTTTTTTGTTTTTATTATTATTTTTTAATTTTATTTAGTGGACGAATCACCCCTCCTAAGAGGCGGCCAGGTCACCCCGCCGACGTATAATATATCATACTACCGCATGGCAAAGTTAAACCAGTCTACAACTGTTTTTGGACTAACATCAACGTACATTGAAACCTTTGCTTACTATTGCATCTTGTACAAAATAGTACAAAATGCAAAGTGCATCCTGTACGTAAACCTTCTATTGGCAAACAATAGTTTTGGGTGAAACGTATTACCTTTTATCTACAACTTATGCCATTGCCAGAAAAAATTAAATTTTTCCACCTACTTACTATTGACATTCTTTTAAACATTTCTCAAATCTCTTTTCTTGCAAAATTAGGTCGAAATGTAGTAAAAAAACTAGCAAACTCCAACATCGTTTTGGCATATATCAAACATATCACTTACATATTTCTAAAATTTTACGATCACACATACATGAAAAACATCCGACCAATAAAAACTTTGTAAGCATACTGATCCGAATACATGGTAATAAATCATACCTGTTACAAATAATCGATTTAAAAAGGAATCGAGAGAATTTTTAAAAATATCACATTGCCCATTCCCAAAACTATTGGTGACTTAGTTTATTTTCTGCTGCCGAAAAGTAAAATAAAGCCATTAGATATAATATATATATATATATATATATATAATATGTATATATTATATATATATATATTAAGTACTAATATATATAATATATATATATTATATAATTATATATATAAGGTATAACCATATATTATATATATATTTTTTAATAGCTGTATTTTAAAGGCAACTAAAGGGACAGTAGTAGTTGGTTTGCACCCACTACAACTAATGAGAATGTAATGCATGCCTCCATGCAAGGGAGAATCACCTCGGATATGCTCTCCGAGCGTACAGTTGGAAATGTTAGAACGAAAGTGTTGACACATATGTGGATAATCTGAATGTTTTGGATGGGTGAGCAGGGGCTTCAGATGTTGATTGTTGGCAACTTTGAATGTGTTGTGTGTGTGGTCAAAAAAGGGAAGATATAACCAGTAACTTTGGGGTTGTGGGAGAAAATGAATGTTAGGAAGGTGATTGATTTCTGTGAGGGGAGAGTAGCTATATAAGTAATTACATTCTTCAAATACAAAGAGTATATTAAGTATATGAGAGGGGTGTAGATAAGATGGAATTGAAGTGACGAAAGTATGATGATTTGTGTTGGAGATGCCTGAAGCTATGTGGTGGATGTTAAATCAGTGAGGAGGTTGGGTATGGGAATCAGATCATAGCTGTTTTATGTAATATGGATGGAGAGAAGGCAGGAAATAGAGAGAATTAAGGGTGAGAAGTTAAGTGAGCAAGATTATATGGAAAATTATGTGAGAGCACTTGCAAATAAATTGGTTGAATGAGAATAGGATGATACTGAACAAATTGGATGCAAGTGATGGAAACTTTTATTAGTAGGATGCAAGGAAAGTATGGGGGTGCTAAAGTAGCATAAGAATGTCACTAGGAGTTTAAAACGAACAAGAGGGGATGAAAGCGGTTAAAAGTAAAAAAGAGGCATGGGTTGAATCTCCCAAACTCAGGGAGGAGGTTTTGAAAGAAAGGCATATGGATATATTTAAGAAGGAAAGAAGGAAGACTAAAAGTTGCATATGTAGGATGAAAAAAAAAAAAGGTAAATGAACAGTTTGGAAGCGAGGATGAATGAACTTACAAAAATTATCAGAAAGAGGCTGTAATTGGAAAGTTAAAAAAGGGAGTTAGGAGGATCCTTATAAAATTATGAATAGGGATGGTACTTTCATGAATGATGAAAATGTTAGGAGAGTTTGGTAAGAACACTTCAAAAACTTGCAATAACTAATAAAGAGGTGGTAGTGAAAGATTGTGGGTTTGATTGTGTAAAATGAAATAGATATTTTGGAGATGAGGTGATAGGTAGAGTGAGAAAGTTGAAGAATGGTACATCTGCAGGCATAGATGGAATTACTGGTGAAAATGATCAAGAATGGAGGTGATGTTGTAATTAACTGGATATGGAAGTTATGTAGCAAAGCATTTGTGGAGGGCATAGTTCCAAGGGATTGGAGGATAGCATTAATAGTATCCTATCTATAGGGTAAGGGAGATAAGGCGAACTTTAGGAACTATAGGGGAATTAGTTTATTGATTGTTGTAGGGAAGCTAAATGCTAGTATTTTGGTTGAAAGTGTATGTCAAGTGACTAAGGGACTGATTGACAAAAAACAAGGTGAAATTAGAAGTGGTAGAGGATCAATTCTACATATTAAAGCAAACATTTGAGATAATGAGAGAAGAATAAATTATATTTAGGTTTTATGAACTTGTAACAGGTATATTACAGGATTAATTGGGAACCTTTGTGGCAGGTGTTAGTGATATATGGTGTTGATAGTAGGCTTCTGAAGGAAAGAAAAGTCATATATATCAATAGTGTAAAGCTTGTGAAAGAATAAATAGAGTGGAAGCGAATGTTTAATATTAATAGTCACGTATGTGGGGAGGAATGTATTATGATCTCCAATGGCTATTTAATTTTGTTATATGGATAGGAGGATGAAAGACATTAAGAGGTAGAGGAGGTGTAGATGGTGGAAAATGCTTATTGAATGCTAATGATCTGGTTTTGTGTGGTGAATCTCAGGAAGGTTTGAAAGGATTGATAGAAGGGTTTGAAAATAAATGTAGATACAAGTAAGGTGATGGTAGTGGGTGTGGAGAGTCGTGTGAAATATGTGGATGGTGAGCAACTGGAAATAGGAGTATCGAAGTTTAAATATTTAGTATATATGTTGGCGTGAAAGGAATGGATGTTTGCAGAGTGTAGTATGAAAGTTGGTGAATTGTAGAGGGTTCGCTGGTGCAATTAAATTATATGGCGAATGTATTTAGGACTTAATACTTGAGGTGCTAGGATTCTGCATGAAGTCGTTGTTACCGGTATGTTAATTAATGTGTAGTAGCATAACTATGGTGTGGAATAAGATGTATGAATCTTAGGTGCAATATGTTTAGATGGATAATCTTAGAGCAATATTAGGTGTAAAGAGAATTGATAAAATGAGGAATAATGGTGTTATGAGGATTTCAAAATTTATGATTGACAAGTAAAATTCTTATCTGGACAAAATTGTACCAATAAAAAGGAAAAAAGTCAACCACCGAAAAAATATAAGTAACAATCTTTGTTGACCTTCCCTCCACTCACATTAATCAATATCGTCATTTGTAGAGTAAAGCCTACATTGAAGCTGATTTGTAAAAATAGATTCAATTACAGATTTTGAGAGAATTCTTGTCGGCAACTTTGATTAGATTAACATCAGATAAGAACACATAAACAGCAGGATGTTGTTCCTTTTTATTTATATGTCCCCAAAATTAAAAATTGGGAAATAATAACAATAAACATTAAAAGTATATGTGAAGTTATTAACCTTGTGTCCATTTTTATTTTTATTTTTTTTCATAAAGCAAGACTTTGCTGGAAGGACCAAAATAATTCCAGAAGAAGGAAGCTCAATTCAGACGGGTGTGTGATTGTTTGGTGTGCGATACCACCCATGACGAATCCTCCAGTAGAGTAAAGCAACGGGTAGGTTTTCATATAGCTATATTTTTATTTATTTACTTTTTCATTAATCTCTTTATTTATATTTCATAAATTTCTTGGTTATCCTATTTGTGTTTGGGAGGGGGAGATTAAAGCTCTCTCATGTGTTTTTGGGTGGCCACTTATATGTCAGTTTTGTTTTCATTCTCCGAATATTTTCGGCCCTCTGGACCACTCCCTTACAATGTAGTCAAATGAAGGCGCAGCTTTATTTCAAAAATGGCCATTTGGGAATTTTGAAGACCATATCTGCAGCTTGGCCGATTATTTCCCTATCTATCTGCCCTACTGTATGTTAATATATTTAAACTGTGATATAAGAGCCAAAGTGTACAATTCTCAAAGTTTAAATATTTTGGCTTTAAATCATTGTTTTGTCTTATAACTCCCTAAAAAATTTTAAATTTTTAACATTACTTCCCCCCTCCTAAAGATCACACTTTAGATCACACTAAAAATGAAATTTCTGCAATTTTGATACAAAACTGTGATAGAAACATTTATGTTGTATTATTTAATTACCAAAATTGTACCCTATAGTATGTTTATACATCACAATACTTCAGAATTTGCCCTAGGAATTACTTTAGCCGAGATATTGAAGTTAAAACAGATTCCTATAAATGCTGAGGAAATTCACTTACACAAAGATTTAAAAAAAAAACAAAACAAAAACTGGCCAACCTGTTAAATGATGCTGATAACCTTTTACTTCTCTTTTGAAACACTTTGTGGTGGTTCGGTTAGTTATTTTTTTTCCTTTGTCTCATAATTGTTTTTCTTTCTTTTTTTCTTAGGTTAGGGTTGGTTGTATTGAAAGGGAGAAAAAGATGAGAAGGCACCTGTAGACGAACTTCAACCAACAAGGAGAGTTCCCGGACTTTCAGTGAAAAATTGTTATATTAGTGCGATTTTAAAATTTAAAGTTTATCAATCATTTAAAGTTAAAAGTAAATTTAATTTTGCAATTAAAAATAATTCCTTTTAATATTTTTTCAGTATTTACTTTGTTAAATAATTTTAATATACAAATATTTACTATGTTAAATAATTTTAACAAGCAAATTAAAATAACGTAAGCGTAAATTACTTTGGATTGAGTTTGATTTATTGAACTTAATGGATTTTGTTTTTGATTCAATTTAAGTAATTAATTACTCGACTTATGAGAAATTTTCGTCTATGGGATTTCGTTTACGGTAAATTGGATTCGGATCTCTCAATGTCGGATGAATGTGGATTCGTTCTTTAGATTTCTTTGGTAAGGGTAATTATGGTTTGTGGTATTATTATTGTTTATTCTTAATATGGGTAATATACTTAACATAGTCGTTTTGTTTTCTAGGTGTTCAGTATTGGTCTGCTTTATTGGTATGGTAACAGGGTTCAGAGGTGTCATTTGAAGTCGGATCTGGGATTAACAAAAAACTGGTCATTAACAATACTATTGGCCAGGTAGGACTTATTTATATGTTGATTGTATTTTTAATTTTATTTGATTCTTTTGATACGTTCTTTTATTTTAAATAATATTTGATTTTTTAAGTAAGATTAATTTGTTTGTAATGTTAATGTCATATTTAATAATTTATTTTGACTGATTTATGATGTTAAAGTTAAATTCTGAAAATTAATTCACAATGATTGTTTAATTTTATTATCTTTTAATTACTTAATTACTTATATAATTCATTTATGATTTTTTTTCAAGTTAGGATTTGTTTTTTATCTCGTTTCAGTTTTTTTTTCCGGCATTTCTTTTGAACTGAAGTTCTTCTGTGGCTGTTTTTCCCCCAAGTGGTATCTGTGGTACGGCCGGTTGAAGAAGATTTTGGTACCGGGGTACCGATCGATTAATGTAAAGGGTGTGGTACACCTAAAAATCAACGTGGTATAAATGATACCACCACATAGATGAAGATGAGCTAGTTAGTAGGAAATAATAATTTGTCTACAAAATTAAAATGGAAAATAGAAATTTGTCTGCAAAATTAAATGGAAAATAGAAATTGAGAAATAATGCATAAAACCTGAAAGCGATTAATTGAAATTAAATAAATGAGAAAACCCGAAAGAATAATTCAGGTAGAAAAGAGAAACGTGATAATTGAAAGTAGAAAAGACAAACTAACAATACAAGTGGAAAAGGAAACATTAAACTTAAGTGGAAATTGGAAAAAGACTAACTGAAATTAAGTCTAAACCGAAAATAAAATAACATTGAATTTTAATACTCTTTGAAAGTGAAATAAAACCCGAACATAAAGTGGGTACCTCAAAGACATAGTGGTACCATATGTGGTAAAACAAAAATTGAAAACAATAATTCCGACGACTATTTTGAATATTTAATTGACTATTTGAAATTATCGTTATTTATTCTTATCTTTTTATGAATTTAATATGTTGTAGGTTTAAATAATAAGGTCTTATTTAACTAATATTATAGTGTCATATTTATTGTATTGTTGTAGTACATTGGAGTAATTGGTAGTGGTCTACTATAGTCATTGGTATTGGGATACTGTGTAGGGTAATTTGTATAATATAGTAAATGGTATTGGAATACCTTGTAGAATAATTTTTTGTATTCTGTATTCATGTATTAGGGTTTATAGTGGAATTGAAATATCGGGTACAATAATTAATTATAGTCGTGTGTACTTATTAGGGAAAATTTAAAGATTTATTATAAGATTCGGTGTGGTAAATATAATCGGTGTGGATTTTTTAATATTATTTCTGTAATAAATTTAAGTTGTATGTGTTATTTTTTTTATAACCCCTTATCTGTTCTGGAAGGCAGCCACCCACTCTCTTTTGAACTCAACGTATGTAGCGTCCGGTTTATTTTAACGTAAAATCCGCTACAACTTCATATGGATTGACTAGTATATTCATTCAATGAAAAAGAGCATATTCTGATATTGTTAAATGTTGCTGTAAAATAGTTTCAATTAATAAAATTTTTCAGATATCAATCTGACAATTGAATGATTTGCAGAAATTTCTGATCACATCCCTAAATCAATATTGATCAATAGTAATCAATAATCATAGAAAATAAAATGCTAGTCATTTCATAGTATAATTAGTTATATATATAATATGTATATATATATATTTATTATATATATAATTAATATATATATATAAGTATATATATAGTTATATTATATATATATGTTTTAATAATTAGATAACATTTAAAATGATAGTATATATATATATATATATAATATATATTATATGATAAAAAACGTTTTATATAATACATGTAAACTTATTTTCCTATGTTCTTTGTAAGGTGTGGACCTTTATGCACCAAAGAAACAGTTGTTATGTTATCTAAATTAAATGAACTAAACACATCTAAACAATCAAAATATACAAATATTTAAAAGACAAAGAATTTTTATTTATTTTTTTTTTGAAGAAATGAAAATATATCCTTTTTGTTGTTAAACCATAAACTGCCCATAAAATAGGGTGAGTGATTAATACTATTATATTCATTCTTAATATTTTTTATTAAAACTTCATTACTTTGTTTGGAAACGCCATAATTTGTTTTGTGGAAGAGTAAACACAAAATAGAAGGAAATAAATTTAACTTTTGGAGATTTGTTAAATTATGGATAATTTACTTATACTATCAATAGAAAACATTAAAATTATAGAAAATTAAAGTAAATTTATTATTTGAAAATAGTCATTATACTTTAAAATAGTCATTTGTCAAATAGTCATGAAATATATATTTCAGTATAAGATTAAACATATTAGTCTATTAAAGGGTTCTTTGAATACCGGTAGGGACATGTCCTGTCTACTAATTTTTGGATTCTGCGCTTCCCATTTCTTAGGACCCGGCTTGGAAGAAAAAGTATCCAGCAGAGATCATTCGCCGTTGGCCGACTACATTATCTGCATTTTTTATAGTATTCTAGGAGCATTGTTTGTCAAAAATTTATCATCGAAACTTACCAACTGACTGATTGTCTGTCTGACAATGACATACATCACCAGAATAAAGGTAGGACCCACCCGGTCCATCTTTTTCGTTTATCAATTAATAAATATATATTAACAACAGAATTTTTTTAATTTAACAAAGAAAAAGAAATAATTTAAATAAAGAGGTTGTGACAGAGTGAAACGAACTATAATATTAGTTCCTAAATTGTTCAGCAGTATAAATTAGTTCATTTTATTCGTTTTTATTTATAATATTAGTTCCTATATTGTTCAGAGTATATTATTATTATTATTATTATTCAATTATTATATTATTATTATTATTATTATCATTATTATTCTTAAATTATATTTAGTATTATTTAATTATTATTATTCTTAAATTATATTTAGTATAATCATTATTATGAATCTATTATTATTTATTTATTATATTATATAATTTATTATTATTAATTATTATATTATTTCCTTCTTCTTTCCCAAAACTGGGTTAAGGTGCGTACATGCCATCGGAAAAGAGAAGTAGTAGAAGGAAATATGACACAAGTCGGAAAGAAAGCCCAGCTTTACCGCCCCTCTATGATTAGTGAGAACTCGTCACATCATTCATCCTTTCCACACCTAGAGGCTTTCAGGACCGCAACGGACCTCACTATGCATATATATATATATAATATATTATAATAATTATATATTATATAAATATATAATATATAATATAATTATATATATATTATATATATATATATATATAATAGCGAGTGTAGACAGGGTTGTGTTCTGTCTCCTTGTTATTCAATGTGTATATGGAGGGTTATGAAAGAATTCGAGGTGGGGATCGCAGGAAATGGTGTTAGAAGAGATAGAATGGAATGGAGGAGGATGGTGAGGGCGAGATGAAGGAATTATGGCTCTACCTATTATATGCATATGATTTGCTTTTTGTGTGGCGTGAATACTGATTAGCGAGAGTTATCAGAAGTAGGGTATTGGTAGACGAGATATGGCCAGCTAGTTTAATAAGTGAGGGTTAAAGAAAGATGTAAACCTATGAATGCAGAAGTAAGGTTATAGTTGTGACGTGTGCGAGGACCATAGTCCTCAGTGGTCATTTGAAACAGTTATGTTATAGGATGCAGAGCAGTCTAGTGAGTCCAGGCATGCAACGCATGTCTCGAGCTTTATAAAATAATCTTGTCTCCACTATGTGTTTGAGAAGGGAAATACGGATGATGCAGAGTCTGTAGTATGAGAAGTTTAGTGAATTCGCCAATGAAGGTTGCTGCTGCAACTTTAACATCGTGCCCGTTTCGATGTAAATGGAACTCACCCTTCCTTCTACCATCCAAGCCCCACTAAACTTATTATACAAAGTCTTTGAGTAGGGCGCTAGAGTACCATTTAAACATGGGGTATGTGTTACTGTGTTAAATGTTATGGTAGTTGAGACTAATATTCTGTAGATAAGAAGTTAAATCTAAAACGTCAACGGTATACGTATGGACAAATCTGTAAGGGGCATTGCTAGGTGTGCAAAAGGAATTAATTAAAAGTGAGGATTATGAACCCTATTAGAGAAGTTGTTCTTGGGAGGCCCTGAAGAAATGAGGTTGACATCGAACACATACTTAAATGACGATGAATAAATCGACAATTCGTTATGCTTGAGACCAACACTAAATCATAGGAATTCAATCTGCTTTCCATGCTGGACAGATGTACCAGTGCTCTACCTACCATGATAATGATGCCGATGTTAAGCGGATGATAGTGAGAGGAGTAGTGTTGGAACCGACGGCTGAAGGAACCGAGAGGAGTGGATTGAGTCGAAGTGACCCCCCCAACCTAGTATACTTTATGGATACTCTTGTGTTTAAAGAATGTATAGCTTACACACATACCTCTTCTTCACAGAAATCAATCACCTTCCTACATTCTCATTTTCTCCCGCCACCCAAAACCAACCTGTTATACCATCCCTTTTTTGATCCACCTATCCCAAGCCATTCAGCGTCCCCAAACTATCAATCTTGAAGCTCCCTACTCAACCCCCATCAGAACATCATTCAGATTTATCCCCAAAAAAATTCGTACTCCTCTTCAGATCGGTGTTCCCTCAGAATGGACCATTACGTTCACAAACCACCACATACCTTGACCTTTGCAAAATTAAATTTTAACCATTAGAATTTAGGACTCACACAATCAAAGTCTTGACCATAGCTTCAACCACATGTCACTCATCCCAAAATGGGCAAACTCCTCTCTTTCCTCTTCTCATTCTCTTCCACACCACACCACACATTCACAACCACACCACTAAATTTCACCTTTTCCTTTCACTTTTGTTTCAGTCACAAGCGAGGCAAATCCAAATTTGCCCTTTTAAAATTACATTCATGCACCTCTCTCCTCGTGCTCCTCAACCATTTTCCTCGACATTGCCAGTGTACCCAACGATGAGGTCTGAAGGCAGAGAATGAGAGTTGCGCAGAGGCAGAAATAAATGGTGCATTATAGGAGAGAATGGCGGGTTGTAAGGGGCATGGTTTGTGGCCCACCTGGGCCAAGGGATGAGCCCTTACATTGACGATTTACCATAGTGAGGTCCGTCGCGGGTCCCATGATGCTCTAGGGTGGATTTTCTGTCTTGTGACGAGCTTTCTTACTAATTAATGGTTACAGAGGGGGCGGAAAGGCTTGGGCTTTCTTTTCGACGATTTGTCATGTTCCCTCTACTAGCTTTCTTGCGAATGCTTGTACCAGGCTATTCCCATTATCAACCCCATCTTTCGCCGGAAAAGAGGTGCAAAAGGTACGTTATAGTTCTGGCGATCACGGATGCAATTACGTCAGAACGCAAACGAGGCAAGATAATGAGCATTCGCTTGACAAAGGAAAGAGGATAATGTAGTGCTAATCCAATTACCCAAACTACCAACCACGTCCCCTACTGAGACATAATCTCATTTCCTAACGTAACTAACGCAGGGAATAGATCACACAGAATGTTGGGTAAAATTCTTCTTCCCCACTCACTCAGGTGGTGAGTAGGGGTAATTATAGTAGTAGTATAATATGATAGAGATATGTTCCCCGATTAATAAAATAGGTTAGTTATAAATATACTTAAGTAAAAGTGTAGTAGTAAGTGTCTATATACCATTATATGTTAAATTTTATCATCGGTAAGAAGCGGAATAAATAGAGAGGGAGAGTTAGATAAATTTTCGCGGGCATGAGCTTATATCGATGAAATTAAAAGCCTTCCAATTTATATATTTGTGCGCCCTTTGTCGAGGCTCTTTTAATGGCAGTCTGTCATTCTTCACAACACTCAGCCCCAGGCAATATACTAAACCACCATTATCCACATATCAGTGAAGGAATCAACGTAATTGAAAACGATCATAAAAGTAAAAGAGGAAAAAGGAGCGCGACCCCACCTATAGAACACCTTACAGCAACATCCCCACTACCCATTCTCCTGTGCGTGCGGGCCGGGAGAAAGAGCGAGAAGAAAGAATTCGCCCCCACATCGTATGGCTCCTGCGTGTCGTATGAAAGTCGACCCATTAAATGGAGGGACTATGATAGTTGATCCGTGGCTTCCGAGAGAGCGGGTTGTACCGGCCTCCTATCAGGTGGCTGAAAGTGGTTATATGATAAATATAGTATAATATATTATATATAATATAATATGTTAGGTCAGTTTTCAAGTACGTGATAAATATAAACAAATAACCTCTATTTTCTTAGCCGATTTAATAGGAAATGCTAATGCAGGCCTTCGGAGAAAGGTCGTGATCGCCGTTAAAGGCCTACTATCTTTCGGCGAATTTGTAGAATCGTTAGGGTACATGGAATGTCCAGAGGAATAAATTGAGGAGAAGAGAGAGAGGTGAATGGATGTTATTTAGATAGGGCAAATTTGAGTGCTCGCTGTGCCTGAACAAAGATGAAGGAAAAGGTGAAAATTAAGTGATGTGATGTGAATGTGTGCGTGCTTGTGGAAGAGAATGAGAGAGGAAGAGAAGGAGTTGCAATTTTGATGCTAGTGACCTGTCGTTGGATCAGTTAGCGTCAATTTTGTTGCTCGCCTACATAGCCTGCTAATGGCCGAATTTGCAGTTTGAATAGGTCAAGTATGGTGTGGTTTTGACGTTGCGTCCATCTGACGGAAAACGTTGAAAGAGACAGTACGATTTTTGGATATTCTGAATGAGTTCTGGATGGGGTGAGTAGGAGCTTCAGATTGATAGTTTTGGCGGACCTGAAATTGTTGGATTAGGTGATCAAAAAAGGGAGGGATAACAGGTGGTTTTGGGTGGCGGAGAAAATGAGAATGTAGGAAGGTGATTGATTTCTGTTATGAGGAGAAGGTATGTGTGTAAGTAATTACTTTCTTCAAACACAAAAGTATCCATAAAGTATACTTGAGTTGGTGTAGGTAGAGATCTTATCGAAGTGAAAAGTATATGATTTTTAGTGTTGGTGAAGAAGAAGATGTTAAGCATGTGTTGGATTAAATCAGTGAGAGGTTTAGGAATTGGATTATCGGCATCATTATGTTGTTCTATGTAAAATTAAGTTAGGGGCTTGGATGGAGAGGAAGAGAATACGAAAAGGAAGTAGGTAAAATTAAGAGTGAAGAGCTAAGTGAACAAGAAAATAAAGATAAGTATGGAAGAGCGCTCGCTTAGTAAAACGGATTGAATTGTGAACAAGTGATACTGCAGCAAATCTTGGGCCAAATGAAAGGAAGCAATGTAGTAGTGCAAAGGAAGTGTGGATGTGGTTACAGTAGGAAGTAAGAATGTTAACAAGCGAATGGGGAATGAGAGGTTGATGAAAGCGCGTTAAAGTAAAAAAGAAGCTGTGGTTGGAATTACTAAAGCAGAATGAGAAGATTCAAAAGAAGATGCTTGAATCATATAAGGAGAAAAAAGAAACTACTAAAAGGGTATACGTAGGAGGAAAACAAGTTGTAACATGAAAACAGTTTGGAAGCGAGGATGAATGAGACATAAACAAGGAAATAGAAGCTCTTCTGGAAAAGAAGCCGCGAAAGGTAAGAATGAGAATAAGGGGAATCTGCTTTAGAATAATGGAATAGATGGTTAGGTAACTGATGAAATGGAATGTGAGGGGAGTGTGGAAAGGACACTTCGAAAATCTGGCACAAATATTAACGTAATGATGAGGTGTAGTGAATGTGTCGTTTTGATGGTGCAAGAAGGAAGAGGCATTTTGGGGATGAGGTCATGGTAAGGAGGAGGTAACGGGTAGGGTGAGAAAGTTGAGAATGGTAAATCTGCAGGTATAGATGAATTACTAGTGAAATGATCAAGAGCGGAGCGAGATGGTATTGATTGATTTGGAAGTTGTGTATAAAGCGTTTATGGGAGGGTATAGTTCCAAGGATTGGAGGAGAGGTGATAATACCCTTGTATAAGTGTAAGGGAGAAAAGGGGAACTGTAAAAATTAAAGGGATTAGTTTATTTGATGTTGTAGGGAAGGTTATATGCTGGTATTTGGGTCGAAAGAGTTGCGTCGAGTGACTGAGGGACTGATTGGTGAAGAACAAGGTGCGCTTTAGGAGTGGTAGAGGATGTGGGGATCAAATCTTTACATTAAACAAATATTGAGAAAATGACGGGAGAAGGAAGAATAAATTGATTTAGGTTTTATGGATTTGCAACAGGCGTATGATAGAGTTAATATGGAAGCTTTGGCAGGTCGTTAGTATATATGCGTTGTTGGGTGGTAGGCTTCTAATGGAAGCACAAGTATGTATGACGATAGGAGGCCTGGTAAGAATAAATGTTGTCAATGGTATTGGTTAGGATTTAATGGAGTGAAGCACAGGTGTGTTATGTCTCCATTGGTTATTCAATTGTATATGGGATGGGGTTATGGAAAGAATTAGAAGGTGGGGATGGCAGGAAATTGGTGTTAGAATGGGAAGAATGGAGAGTGGAGGGGGCCTTACCTATTATATGCGGATGATTGGTTCCTGTGTGGCGAATCTGAAAAGAGAGTTGAGAGGATGATAGAGATTTGGCAGGGTGTGTGAAGGAGGGGCTTGAAAGGTAACGTGGATTAAGAGTAAAGTTATGGTTTTGAGTGAGACACTCCTCAGCTGTGAAGCTATTGTTAGATGGGAGCAGCTAGACAAGTGTCTGAGTTAAATATTTAGGTATATGAAAGTTTAAATAATTAAGGGGGCAGGAGAGGGTTTTTGGAATGTTGTGAAAATGGCAGGAGGTTGGTTGTTGGAATTTAAACGTTGGAGACTTGAAAGAACTAATCTGACGTGGCTAGGGTCTTACATGAGGGTTATGTTTTTACCTGTGTTATTGTATGGTAGTGAGACTATGGCTTGAATAAGAGGTAAAGATCTAAGTTCAATGTGTTCAGATGGACAATCTTAGGGTGCTAGGTGTGAGAAAGAATGATAAAATGAGGAATAACGTATTAGAGAGTGGTGTGGTGTGAAGAAAGGGGTAAATGAGAGAATAAATGAAAGTATGTGAGATGGTTTGGTCATGTGGAAAGAATGAATGATAGCGGGTTGTTAGCGGAGTTATAGTGGTGGTGTGTGGACCGGACCGGCTGGAGACCGAAGAGAAGGGATTGAGTCGGTGAACGAATGTCTGAAGGAGAGAAATGTGAGTTTTGCAAGAGGCGAGAATAAAGGTGCTGAAGGGAGTGGCGGGGTTTGTATGGGGGCATGTTGTGGCCCACGGCCAAAGGATGAACGCTTACATTGACGGATTACCATAGTGAGGTCCGTCGCGGTCCCATGATGCTCGGTGGATTTTCTGTCTGTGACGATCTCTCACTAATTAATGGTACAGAGGGGCGGGTAAGGCTGGGCTTTCTTTCGACGTTTGTCATGTTCTCCACTTTCTATTTCCAGTGCATGCTACAGACCTTACCCCCAATCTTGGGCAAAAAGGAAGGTGAAGAAAGAAGAAAGAAAAAATATAATATATATATAAATATATATATATATATAAATTATATATTATATATATATATTATATATATAATATATAGATATATATTATATATATATATATATACTATATATACTTATATATATATATATAATATGGTTGCTGTGGGAGAAAGAATTTCCCACATCGTTATGTCTGCGTGTCGTAGAAGTCGACTAGGGGGCGGTGGTAGTTTGGGTTGGCTGCCCACTACCACCTATCTCTTGCTAGGGAATGCTTATGCATGCCTCGGAGTTATGTCGTGATCGCGTAAACGACCTTCTAACTTCGGCTAAATTGTATGAATCGTAGGGTACATGGAAACAACAGGAATAAATGTTGAGGAAAGAGGAGACAGTGATGGATGTATTTAGAAAGGGCAAATTTGATTGCCGCTGTGCCTGAACAAAGATGAAAGGAAAAGGTGAAAATTTGTGTGATGTGAAACGTGTGCGTGCTGGTGTGAAGAGAATGAGAGGGGGAGAGAAGAGCTGCAATTTTGATGAGTGACCTGTGGTACAAAGCTATGTAGACTTTGTGTTGTGAGTCTAGATCTAATTGGTTTAAATATAGTTCTGAAAAGGTCAAGGTGTGTGTGTGTGACGTATGTCCATCTGAGGGAAACGTTGAAAGAGAGTACGATTTTTTGGATAATTGAATGATGTCTGGATGGGTGAGTAGGAGTTTCAGATTGATATTGTTGGGGGACTTGTGATAGGTGATCAAAAAAGGGAGGTATAACAGGTTTTGGGGTGGGGGAGAAAATGAGAATGTTAGAAGGTGATTGATTTCTTGTGAAGAGAGATGGTCCATGTGTGTACAGTAATACTTTCTTAAACACCAAGAGTATTCATAAAGTATACTAGAGTTGTGAGGTAGAGATATGGTATCGAAGTGCAAAATATGATTGATTTTGTGTTGTTGGTGAAGATGTTTGAAGTATGTGTGATGTTAAATCAGAGGGGGTTAAGAATGGATTATCGGATCATTATGTTTCTATGTAAAATTAATAGTGGGGGCTTGGATGAGAGGAAGGTGATACGAAACGAAGTAGGTAAATTAAGAGAGAAGTTAAGTGAGCAATGAGAATAGGATAAGTATGTAAGAGCGCTCCTAGTAAATCGGTTGAATGTGAACAAGTGATACTGAACAAATCTGGGGGCAAATGAAAGAAGCAATTGTAGTGTGCAAAAGAAGTGTGTGGATGTGCTAAAGTAGAAGTAGAATGTTAACAGCGAAATGTGGAATGAAGATGGTGATGAAAGCGTTAAAAGGTAAAAAGATAGCTGGTTTGAATGTACTAAAAGAAATGATGAAGATTCAAAAGAAAGATGCTTGGATTATATAGGACGAAAAAAAAGAAATACTAAAGGTGGCATACGTAGAGAAAACAAGAGGTAAATGAACAGTTGGAAGGAGTATGAATGAGACCTTACAAGGGAATTGGAATCTTCTGAAAGGAAGCGTGAAAAGCTTAAGAATGAGAATAAAGGAATCTGCTTAGAATTAATGAATAGGGGATGGTGCTTGTAACTGATGAAATGGATGTGAGGGGAGTGTGGAAAGAACACTTCGAAAATCTGCACAATATTAACAGTAATGATGATGTGTTAGTGAATGTGTGTGTTTTGATGGTGCAAGAAGGAATAGGTATTTGGGGATGAGGTATTAGTAAGGAGGAGGGTCGGATGGTAGGGTGAGAAAGTTGAAGAATGGTAAATCTGCAGTATAGAGGAAATTACTAGTGAAATGTATCAGAGCGAGATGGTGATTCATGGGATTTGGAAGTGTGTTAATAAAAAGCGTATGGGGGTATAGTTCAAGGATTGGAGGAGCAGCGTAATAGTACCTTGTATAAGGGTTAAGGGAGATGAGGGAATTTAAGAAATTATAGGGGAATAAGTTTAGTGTGAGTGTTGTAGGAAAGTATATGCTGGTAGTTTTGGTTTCCGAAAGCAGTGCGTCGAGGACATGAGGACGGATTGTGAAGAACAAGGTGGTGCTTAGAAGTGGGAGAGGATGTGTGATCAAATCTTTACATTAAACAAATGATTGAGAAAATGAGGAGAAGAAGAAAAATTATATTTGTTTTATGGATACAACAGGCGTATGTTAGAGTTAATAGGAGCCTTATGGCAGGTATTTAGTGATATATGGGTGTTGGTGTAGGCTTCTTGAATGGAATCCACAAATAGTATGACGATAAGTGAAGCTGTGGTAAGAATAAATGTGTCAATGTGATTGGTTTAGATTAATACGGAGTGAGCAGGGTTGTGTATTGATGTCTCCTTGGTTATTCAATGTGTATATGATGGGTTATGAAAAATCGACGTGGGGTGGCAGAAATGGTTTAGAAGATGAGAATGGAGAGGAGTGGAGGGTGCCCTAACCTATTGATATGCGGATGATTTGTTTGTGTGGCGAGTCTGAAGGGAGTTTGAGAGGATTGTGGAAGAGATTGGCAGGTATTGTAAAAAGAGGGGTTTGAAAGTAAACGTAGATAGAGATAAGGTTATGGTTGTGAGTGAGGACAGATCCTCAGTGTGAAGTTATGTTAAATGATGAGCAGCTGGAGCAGTGCTGAGTTTAAAGTATTTAGGTATGTGTTGAACTGAGAAGGGGAACGATGATGCAGATGTAGTAGGAAAGTTGTGAATGGCAGGAAGGTGGCTGGTGCCATTAAATCGTTGGGGAATGTAAAGGCGACTAAGTCTTGAGTGCCTAGAGTCTTACATGAGGGTATGTTGTTTACCGTGAAACTGGTATAGTAGTGAGACTATGTCTGGAAAAGAATATAGATCTAAAGTTCAATGTGTTCAGTATTTGTATACATTAGGGGGTTGCTAGGAGTGAAAAGAATAAATAAAGTGAGGAATGAACGTATTAAAGTTGTGTGGTGTGAAGAAGCGGGTAAATGAGAGAATAAATGAAAGTATGTTGAAGATGGTTTTGTTCTTGTGGAAAGGATGAATGAAAGTCGGTTGTTTAAGCGGATGTATTATAGTGGGAGTGTGTTGGGAACCGAGCGGCTGGGAGACAAGAGAAAGTGGATTGAGGCGGGAACGAATGTCTGAAGGGAGAAATGTGAGTTTGGCGAGGCGAGAAAAAGGTGACATGATAGGGGAGAATGCGGGTTTTGTAGGGCCGAATGGTTGTGCCACCGGCCAGCGGAGAACCCTTACATTTGACGATTTACCATAGTGAGGGTCCGCCGGTCCTATGATGCTCTAGGGTGGATTTTCGTCTGTGACGAGCTCTCACTAATTAATGGACAGAGGGGGTAAGCTGGGCTTTCTTTTCGACGGTTGTCATGTTCTCCTACTCTTTCTTTCCGATGCTGTACGCACCTTACCCCCATTCTTGGGCAAAGAGGAGGTGAGAAAGAAAGAAAGAATATATAATAACGGATTTACTTTTCTCATCATCGTGAGTGAAAGTGATCTCTGTTAAGGAAATAAATAGAGAGAAAATTCCATCTCTAGGGTGTACTTAACATTCATCAGAGAGGAAAATTCATGCTAAAGGAAAGAAAAACATTTATCTTTTTTAGAGATTGGATTCTTACCAAGTTTAGGTGTGTAATCTGGCTCTCCTTTTTGGAACACGGAAGTCCTTAACAGTATTAAAATTAAATGAACTCTTCAGATTGTAAGATGCCGACCAACTTGGCGTCCTTTGCGAAAGCTGGGTGATATGAGTCACCCACGACACAGTGCCGAATGGAAGTGGGCTTTGCCCACGTGTGTCATTTAATAAAATTCAATCATTGTAAAGAGATAATTATTTCCATAATATTACAACTAAAAGCGATCAATCATGCTAAATCATTAAACTTGAAACACGCTGAATTATCTATATAAAACTAAAGTGATTAATGAGTTTTGAAAGTGCCACTATAAGAAGAGGCACACGTTATTATAATTAGCTCAAACAATAAGGCCGGTTCAATGTAAATCCTTATTAACAATATATGAACTGAATACTTTTGCACTATAAATATCAAGTGATTAATTGTTATTCGCAAAAGCAGATAATTGTGTCAAAAGTTTATAAAATCTATTTATTGTAAAAATAAACAAAAAAACTAATCTTCAATTTTAATAATTCCTCGGTTAAGGAGTAAGAGAATAATTATCTTTTACCTTAATTATATATATATATATATATATAATTAATATAATATATATATATATATATATATATATTATTATATGATATATATATTATATATTATATATACTATATAATAATATATATATATATATATAATAGATATATTATATATATATACCGTATATATAATATATATATATTAATAGTAGTATATATATGATATATTATAATATATATATATATATATATATATATTATATATATATATAGTATATATATATATAATATATTATTATAATATATTATATATTATATATATATATATATATATATATATATATATATTATATATATATAATATATATATATAATATATATATTTCTTCTCATCTGTCTTTTATTTTTCCAGAAAAGAAAAGCAGTAGAGAATATGACAAAAGTCGAAAAGAAGCCCAGCCTTACACTGCCCCCTCGTACCATTAAATTAGTGAGAACTCGCGCAGTCAAAAAATTCCACCCTAGAGCTTCATGGGACCGCGATGACCCTCAATATGGTAGATCGTCAATGTGAAGGGTTCATTACTTGGCCCAGGTGGCCAACAGACCATATCCCCGCTCACAAAACCCCGGCCATTTCTCTTTATACATCCTTTCTTCTCGCCTCTACCAAATTCACATTTCTCTCCTTCAAACCATTCGTTTACTGACTCAATCCACTTTCTTCGGTCTCCAGCCGGTCGGTTCCCAAACACTCGCCACAATACATCCTCTTATAACCAACCGACTAATATTCATCCTTCCACATTGACCAAACCATCTCAACATCTTTCATTATTCTTTTCATTTTACCCCTTTCTTTCACACCACACAACTCTCTACAACGTTCATTCCTCATTTATCATTTCTACACCTAGCACACCCTAAGATTGTCCATCGAACACATTGACTTTAGATCTATACTTTTTATTCCAGACCATAGTCTCACTACTATACATAACAGGGTAACAACAACCCTCATGTAAGATCCTTAGCACACTCAGACTTAGTCCCTTTACATTCACCAACGATTATTTGCACACCACCTTCCTGCCATTCAAACTTTCCTACTACACTCGCATCTCATCCGGTCCCTTCTCATCCAACATATACCCTAAAATATTTAAACTCAGACACTTTCCAGCTTGCTCACCATCTAACATACTTCAAACTGAGGATTGTCCTCACTCCACAACCTAACCTTACTCTATCTACGTTACTTCAAACCCCTCCTTTAACACACCTGCCAAATCTCTCTACCAATCCTCTCAAACTTCTCTTCAAGATCACCACACAAAACCAAAATCATCCCCATATAATAGGTAGGCACCCTCCCAGTCTCTTTCCATTCTCCCATCATTCTAACACCGTTTCTTCCACCTCCATCTCTAATTCTTCATAACCCCATCCATATACAAATGATAACCAGGAGACATAACACATCCCCCTGCCTCACTCCGCCTATAATATTAAACCAATCACTTTTGACACCATTTATTCTACACACGCTTTACTATCGTGATACATATTTTTGATTCCATTTAGAAGCCTACCAACAACACCATATATAACCCAAACACCACCCACAGAGCTCCTCATTAATCCTGTTGAAAGCCTGTTGAAAGTCCCATAAAAACTAAATACAATTTATTCTTCTCCCTCATTTTCTAGTCATTTGTTTTCAATGTAAAGATTTGATCCACACTCTACCACTCTCAACGCACCTTGTTCTTCACCATCATTCCTTCAGTCCTCGACGTACTTTTCGACCAAAATACCAGCATATACCTTTCCCTACAACACTCAATAAACTAATTCCCTATAATTCCTACAAGTTTACCTTATCTCCCTTACGCTTTACTATGACACAGGGGTTGTATTTCTCGCTCTTCTCCAATCCTTCGGAACCATACCCTTTATAATTGCTTTGTTACATAACTTATATATCCAGTTAATCAAAATCTCCCCTCCATTCTTGATCATTTCACCAGTAATTCCATCTATACCACCGGATTTACTATTCTTCAACTTTCTCACTTCTCCTCCTTACTAATTACCTCATCCCCAAAATACCTATTTTCTCTTACGCCATCAAACCCACACACATTCACTATCACCTCTTCATTTACGGCCCATGTTATGGAGATATTCGAAGTGTTCTCCTCACACACTCCTCGTATCTATTTTAATCAGTCAATAAAGTACCATTCCTATTCATTATTCTATGATGATTCCCCTTTACTCTCTTACTTAACCATTCGTACTTTCTTCCAGAAGAGCTTCCTATTCCCTTGTAAGTTGTCATTCATCCTCCTTCCAAACTGCTCATTTACCTCTTTTTCCTCCTACGTATATAACTTTGTCTTCCTTTATTCATCCTTATATATTTTTCTATAAGATTATTTTATTAAATATACATGATTTTTTTTTTTACTTATCTCGTATAAGTAGGTAAAAATTGAACTCTCGTTACCCTCTAATTTATAATTAAAATTATAATTATAATTATATTTATAATTTATAATTTTGATTACAGTTTAAATGGCACGTCGAAGTCGAAAAGGCAATTGAGCACCTATAATACTTCAGCAGAAAATTTAAGAAAAAATCTATCTCTTTCAAACTCTTAACTGTAATGCCAGAATTATAAATGTTAAAAAAAAATGATATGGATTCATGGACTGTGCTTAAATTATGATGAATTTTCGTCTCAAATAAAACTGCCATCTTGTGGTATTGTATTTATGACATAACTATAAAATAAATAGTCCTTTTGTACTGTACATTTAAACCAAACCAATGTCCAGGTTGCTATTTTTACAGTTTCTTTATCAATGACTATAAAAAAGTGGTTTATCAATTCCTTATTTGACTTACAAAATTAGTATATTAATTACTGAATTGAATGTCAGACATATATTAATTTCATATGGGTTCCAGGACATGTGAAAATAATAATGCATGATGTAGTGGATGAAGGTGGAGGTTGTTTCTCTATTATATTTACTATCTATTTTAAGTTTTTTAGTTATGTTTACTTTCTATTTAATATATCATTAGTAAAGAATTGCAACTTATTGGAATGACTCTTCAAACAATCTTTTTTTTCTTTTTTTGCCTCGGATCCTGATTAGTATGAACTTGGTAGAAGAGACTTTTTTTTTTTTTTGCAGTGATTCACCTTTTTGAGGAAACTCTAATCCTCCAATCAAATGCATGCTATAATTGTTTAAAAAGACTTTATTCTAAAATATATTTTTATTGATTGTTCTGCTATTTTTGGTCTAAAACTGAAATATTACGGCAAATGTTTTAATTTTAAAGTAAATGCTAATTAATAAAATATTCTTGTTTCGGCAAATTTTTAAATATTTATTTTGTTAAAGTTAAACTTATTTGATGTCCCTTCATAATATACACGTTGTATGTGTGGTAGAATAGGATCGTTGTACAAGTCAAATTAGTTGCACGTTTTTGCCCTCGTCTGTTCTGTGCATGTTAAATTTAAAAAACTATCAAGTACATAATTAGCCGAAAATTAAAAAAAAATGGAAAAACTTTATATATATATATATAGATATATTATATTAATATATATATAATATATATATATATATATATATTAATATAATATTATATATATATATATATATATAGTATATAATATTATATATAATAATATATTATATATATACGTAATATATAATAATATAATAATTCGGGCATATATAGTTCTTATTGTTTACTCGGCCATGGACAACGGAATTTACTAGGTCTATTATACGGTTTGATCCAGATTTCGACTCTGAATCCTGGATTCAGTTCGGGTTTATATATATATATATATATATAATATTCTCTATATATATATATACTATATATATATATATATATATAGTATATATAGTATTATATATATATAATATATATATATATATATAATAAATATATATATTATATATATTATATATATACCCGCAAAGGAGTATAACTCTTGTTTAGTGCTTATCTATTGGTGAATAAACCTGGAATGTAGCATAGATGACAAAACCAATACTTCATGGATTAAGTGCATTCTCCGGCCACAGCACTAGTATATGCATTTGTCTCCAACGAAGTCTTTTATTCTTTTTCTCTCCCTTCATTTTTCAAATTATATATCTTTTCAATCCTCCTCCTCCTCCACCTCCACCACAGTATCTTTCCATTATTTTTTTTTTAATTCCCACCCATTATTTTTAAGTACTTTGTGTGTATTTTCCCTATTGCATAGAGGATGTCCTCCCTTTTTTTTTCCATCACGGCCCCCTTGGGCCATCTGGTGCCTTTTTTCTTCGCGATTGGGTCTTCAGTAGTGATAGACGATTAAAATTTTAAACGAACTATTATAATAAATTTTGGCAATGACGATTAATTGAAAAAGCATATTTTAATTAATTTAACCCATTTATAATAAGGAGAATTAAATTTTCACTTCATTCTTATTTAAAATGTGAAATACATAAGGAACGCATATAATGGAAAGTTGTCCCTCTTATTCATTTAACATCTTGGTTTGTTTCTAATTTCTATAATAATAATAATAATAATAATAATAATAATTAAGGAAGGTAGAATTAAGGGTGAGAAGTAAATGAACAAGGTAATAAGGATAAGTATTAAGAGCTCTAGCAGGTAAATGATTGAAAGTTGAATTTGAACAAATTGAAACTGAACAAATCAGGAAGCGATTGTTAACAGTGCCATAGAAGCATGTGGATGTGCTAAAGTAGGAAGTAACCGGTTAAAAGGGAACGAAAAGCGTGGGTGAATGTACTAAAAGCCAATGGTGAAGTTTCAAAAGAAAAGATGTTTGGATGTATATAAGGAAGAAAAAAGAATACTAAAAGATGCCAAAAGTCGGAAGAATAAGGATGTAAATGAACAGTTGGAAGGAGGGGAATGGCGACTTACAAGGGAATAGGAAGCTATTCTGGAAGGAAGCGCGAAAGGTTAGAATGAGAGTAATGGAATCTGCTTAGAATAATGAATATAGATGGTGCAATCGTAACTGATGAAATGGATGTGAGGGAAGTGTGGAGGGAACATTTCGAAAATTTGCGTAGCATTGGCAGTAATGAAGAGGTGAAAGTGAATGTATTGTGTGGTTTTGATGGCAAAAGGAATAGTATTTTGGGATGGACATTAGAAGGAGGAGGTAATGGGTAGAGTGAGGAAAGTTAAAGAATGTAAATCTGCAAGTATATATGAAATTCTGGTGAGATGATCAAGAACGAAGACGAGAGGGTGATTTTGAATGGATGGAAAGTTCGTGAAACAAAACGTTAGGAGGGTAATAGTTCCGAGGAGTTGGGGAGGCAGTAAGAGTACCCCTATATAAGGGTATGGCCTATGGGGGATAAAGATAACTAGGAATTATAGAGTAATTTTATTGAGTGTGTAGAGAAGATATTAGTTGGTATTTTGGTAGGAAGTGTGTCAGTGAGCTGAAGGACTTATTCTGAAGAACAAGGGCTTTAGAAGTGTAGAGGATGTGTTGATCAAAACTTACATTGAAACAAATGATCTGTTTTGTCATTGGAGAGAATAAAGTTTTATTTGGTTTTTGGGATTTGCACAGGCGTATGATAGATTAATGGGAAGCTCTGTGCAGTGTTTAGGATATATTGGCTCGTTAGTGTAGCTTCTGAATGGATTCAAAAATATGTATGACGATATGAAGCGTGTGTAAGTATAAATAGAGTTGAAAAATGATTGATTTAATATTAATAGCAGAGTGAGAGCAGGAATGGCAGTCTCCTGTATTCAGTTTGTACAGGATTGGGTAATGAAAGGATATTAGAGGTGGGTGGCCGGTGGCAGGGATGTGTTAGAATGATGGAGGTTCCCTACCTATTATTATATGCGAATGATTTGGTTTTGTGAGGCTAATTGAAGAGAATTTGAGAGGATTGGTAGAGGAGATTTGGAGGATGTGTAAAGGAGGGGTTTGAAAGTAATAAGAGTAAGGTAGTAAGGTGATGGTTGTGAGTGAAGACAGTCCTCGGTGTGAATATGTTAGATGGTGTGAGCAGAGCGAACAAGTGTCTGAGTTTAAATAATTTAGGATATATGTGATGAAAAGGGAAACGGATGATGCAAGTTGAGTTAGGAAAGTTTGGAACGCAGGAAGTGGTTGGATTAAAGCTCGAGTGCGCTTGGGTTTAATGAATTAGTGAGATATAGTCTGTATAAGAGTATAGATCTTAGTACAATGTGTCAGATTGTCAATCTTAGCGTGACGTTAGTGTGAGAGAATGAATAAATGAGGAGTGAACGTATTAGATAGTTGTGTGGTTGAAGAAAGGGTAATGAGGAATAAATGAAAGTACGTTGAGATGTTGGTTATGTGGAAATGGATATGAGTTCGGTTGGTTAACTGATGTATAGTGCGTGAGTGTGCTGGGAATCGACCAGCTTGAAGACAAGAAAAAATGAATTGAGTCAGTAAAGGAATGCCTGGAGGAGAGAAATGTGAGTTGGTAGAGGAGAGAAGAATGGGTGCATATAGGAGTGAATGGCAGGGTTTTGTGAGGATGGTGTGGCCACTTTGCCAAGGGATGAACCCCCATATTGAACGAGATGCCATAGGACGGGTCGTTCGATGTCCCGGAAGCTCTAGTCCCTTTTGAGGGCACGTCTTTAACCTTTCCCTTGCAAAATTAGCTTTCTTTTTCGACTTGGCGTCATATTATTCTACCACTATTCTGTTTCCGGTGCATGTTACGCACCTTATCCCGAGTCTTGGGGAGAAAAGGTGGGGTAATAATAATAATAATAATTTCTCTTGATTAATAATAATGATTATTTAATATTAAAATCATTTCATGCTCTATATTTCAACTTAATATTTTATGTAATTTTAATATATAGTGAATATCTTCAAAAAATTGATTGACAGATATACAATTTTCTAGCACTTTAAATTTAGAGCTCTTAAATTATGATGCCGAAACATAATCTTTCTCTAGTTTCTGATGTAATATTTTCACCCTTAATCGTCAGAAATTGATGATGACTATTTTAACAACGATTAATCGTCCCATCACTAGTCTTCAGTCCACCTCACATTTCTTTCCCTGGATGAGGGTACAAGATAAAAATCTTTTCGTTCTCTTATGACCGGGCCGCCAATTGTAGAATGCCCGAACCTTCGGGTTAACCGCCGAGAAGTCTGTTCCGCACTTTGGTATATAATCTTGGAGTCAAACGTGGTTATTTAGATTTCATGCGGTTCACGGGGGAAACCGGTGTGGAGTTCCGGACTCTATTCAGAGGCCACATTCACAGTCTACCCTATGGAGTGGGGTTCGGAAAGTTGTGGGGAGAAGGACTACCCTTAAGAAATATACGCCTTTTCTTTTCATTTGCTTTATTGTTATATTTCCTCATTATGGAGACGAAGTCTGTGGTTTAATTTTTATGAAACTGGCTGTTCGAAAAAAAAGTTGTTAAACCAAGACGTGCATTATTATCATCTGTCGGGTTCCCAGCCTGACCCCACCTCGGTTCCACCTACTTTTAGACCAGCAGGTGTTTCGCTTTTATTCCTTCTACTACACCTTAAAGTCCTCTGCATAACCTCAGCGATTCGTTGGCTGGTATGCCCTTGACACCCCAGGTGCGCAAACGGTTGGAGCAATCCCGAAAAGGTGCCCCCCACTTCATAGTCTTTATCATTTGTTTACTTCATATGCTGCTCCCCCTTCAAGAATAATGTCAGCTGACAGATCATTCTCGATATATTTCTTATTGTGATCCACTTCCTCCAAAGCTATTACTGAGCAAAGAACCATTATTTTAGCTAGGTACTTTTGAAAGTTTTAGGAATTGAAGACACCCTCCCCCCTAATCACATTAATGAGAAATGGGACCCTTCTCATTCAAGTTGTTACCCGGAATCAAAGTTCCATCTTGTCATCCTTATCGTTTCTCGGAAACATCCCCTCTTATTTCCACTCCTGATGAAATAAGAAACACGTTTAAAGGCATGAGTTATTCTTTAGAACAGAAAAACGAAGATATTGCTGTCATTTTAAGAAATTTTCAGCAGAAAAGATTTCCCCCTAGTCGGGACTTTCCTCATTTACTGCTGACCTTTAATACCCCTTTTCCACCTTCAAGGATGAAAATAGGATTTGCAAGTTAGTGTTCGGAGGTTTATTCCCTGACCCAGACGTTGTTTTAAATGGCAATGGCAATGGTTTGGGCATCCCCGAAAATACTGTAGGGGACCGCTTGACATATGCCCAGTCTGTGGAGATGATTTTCACATTTCCTGTGAAAACGCACCACACTTTAAAAACTGTGAAGGACCCCACAATGCCTCTTCCTTAAAATGCCCATCTTACCTATTTGAACAGGAGGTTTTGGGAGTTATGTACCATACAAAAATTTGAGCAGGAGAGATGCCATACACCAGCTCAAAAACAAATATCCCACAAGACTAAGGCAGTAGTGATAACTGGTGACAAAATAGCTGACAGAGACCAGAATGACCGCCGCCTCTTTTCGGAGCGGTTCTAGGTACCTCCCGGATGTCATTCGACATGGTAGTCTCCCATCAACGGATTATTTTCCTGCACCGACAAGCCTTCCGGTGTCATAGGGTTACCCACGAAGGTCTGTCTTTACAATGGTATTTTGTGAGAATAGATTTTTGTAGGCTATATCACTAGAAAGAAAATAATGTATTTAATAGCCACTAGCACGTATAACATGTATAAATAAGTAAGAAAATTAATTAAATTCTGAGAGTACTATAAAAATAAAGATTTGATTGAAATAAACAATAGTTTTGTACATAAATTAAGAAAGATTAGGGCCATAACCATAAAATCAAAATGTCATTAAAGTAATATATTTTTGGTTACAGGAAAAGTACGAATGAATAAAGGTGACGCCAGCCATTCATGCCTCATTTGGATTGGTGGAAAGAAACTACGAATTGTGATTGGTAGAAGGAAAAGCATGTCACGAAGCGAATTGAAGATATTTTTGAGTCACATGTTGGTTGGATTTGGAAGAGATAGCATTGGAACTTCTGTTATACGATATAGTTTTAAGTTTCGATAAAAGTTTTGATAATTACGTTAATTTATAGATTTCAATAGAAATCGTGTATATAATATAAAGCGTTAACTGCAAGTTTGGGAACATCCTGTTAAAAAATAAATTTTAAGTAATTCGTAACAATTTTGTATATTTATGACGCATCAAATTATTAATTGATTATTTAATTTAAACTAAGAAAAGGAAACCTGCATCCGTTAAGTTTAAATTTATATGTTTTCATATAGCTTAATAGGTATCCATCTGACAATCGTAACCATTTTGTATTGTAAATATTACCGATAAATAAATATTATATATTAATTATTAAAGTTTGTTCGTTATTGTGGATTTTGTACACGAGGTTCCTGTAGTTAATATAAAGTTTAAACGTTAGCTCGAAAATATATTTGGATCTTCAGAAAAGACTTCATAGGAAAAAAAAAAGTTTAGCAGAAAGTAAAATTGTTATGAAAAGAAATTGCTAAGGTTACAATGGTTTGATTAAAAGTTAAATTAAGCTAACATTTTGTTGCAAATATTTCAAATGACCGATTGCCAGCAACTTGACTTCGAATTAGCAACAGGATTTTTTTTATCCTTTCCAGTATACGAGCCAGTTCCCATAGTTTCTGGTTTTGTATTTTGAATATATAGGATTCTCTAGTATCAGACCTTTAAAAATATTAGAAATTTCAATTTTTAATTCGAATATATAGGATTCTTTAGGATCTTAAAAGATCTACACATTTTGCGAATTGTTGTCCATAGGTTATAAGTTGTAGTAGACATTCACTATTGATTAAAGGAAACAAAAAGCGCATTAGAAAACATTTATTAGATAACAGCTGTAACAGTAAAAGAGTAGAGATTAAAACAACGCCGTTTTATTTGTTTAGTCAATGACTTACCCCATTCGGAAGATTCTTGGTAGTTGAGCGGACTTACATTTCCGTTTTAATTCAGTAGCCATTAGGTTGAGTCCAGTCAATGTTACCACACCGGTCTTACTGGCAGGAGTGCTGGGAGAAAGGAACGGAAATTAGAAATATAAGCCGAAGATTGGTGAGTGGTCTTCCAATTACCGACGAAAGCTCTTGCAAGAGGGAATACTTACACGTCTCCGTATTGACCTCACCAATATCCGTCAAAGCTACTACAGGTCACGGGATCCCGCTCCCACCTGCAAATTTTGCCGTAGTCTCTTACCCCGCAATAACCACATTTGCTTTTTTTTATCAATCTTTTGCTCTGACTTTCTCGCATTTATAACATTTAATCACTTTGCTGTTAATCATGTTTCTACCTATTGTATTATCTCTTTCCTTACCTATCCATTGCCCTTGTTTCTTCTTCTCATTCTTCGTTTCTTGAAATGCTACCAAGAATTTTCTTTATTTTCATAATATTCATCCTTGGTACATGCTCCTAAAACATGTAATTTACCACCCAACTCTATACATTGTTGGTTTTTTCGTATCTAATTAAATAATCTCGCATATTTTCATCCTCTTTCAATTGTAACAAAAAAAATTTAACAGCCTTCATTTTGTCCATCTTGCTTTCCCTCTTGTATATACCATCTGGATACACCTTTACTTCTTTCAAAGCTGTTTCTCTCTTCATTCCTTTCACCGTCTTAAATACACTTCATTTCAATGCCACTCTTATTTCTATCGCAGGATTTATCTCTTCATAAACCATCAACCAGTCATTTACTCTCGTATCTCCAGTTCTAATATTCCTCTACTATTCCCGAAAATGAAGGACAACTATTCCACACCTCCTACTTTCCATTACTTCTGAAGCTAATTTTAGAAATTACACTCCGCTACCACTGATAAAATTATAAAGAACCCTAACGAAAAAAAATAGAACTGATAATCAATAAATACCTTAAATTGAAAAGTCTAAGACTTAAGAGGTTTAATCTATAGTACTACGAAATCGTATCAAATATAGCTATAAATGATACAACTTACCCGGCAACTTAAGATTAAGATCCTCTTACTCCTCACTTTTTGGCATTTGCATATCAAGCTTTGAAGATCATTTATACTCAATAAATAAGATTTTATAATTTGACGATCACTTTAAAATAAAAAAAACGTAAAATAACATTATTATTATTGTTCCAACTATTTTACCTATCCACTACGACTACTGGTTCAAGTAATCTTTACTACTTGAACTTTGCACTTAGCTTTATTATTGATTTTCTTTACTCTAATTTCACCATTCTCTCTCCACCTAAAACAGAAAAGAAACAAGATCCATTAATGAATAAATAAATAAAAATATATATATAATAATAATATTATATTATATATATATATATATATATATATATATATATATATATATATATATATATATTTATATATTATATATATATTATATATTTATTTATAATTCGGATTATACGTTCTGCAAAATAGCTGTGTGCACTAACTTCCCCACGCTGTCTATGTAACCCAATCTGTTAAAATCGTTATATACAAACTTTAAATATTGTTCATCATTGAATTTGTGAAAACCTAACCTTCTTATTTTTCTGGTATATTTTTATCAAGATGCAGCTGGAAGGTATATTCTTATGTTTTTTTTATATAGTTTTCCTTGTTTCATACCTTTCATTTAAATCTTTTGGTAGCTCTTATTGTACTTAAAAAAAAGGTTAGTAATATAAAGTATCGAAAAAGCCCTTTATTATTTATTTCAAACTGGCAATATTATAAAAGTTTTACTGAATTCCTTATAAAAATAATTGAAATTTTAATAGGTTTTAATCAATCACAACACTCACACTATCATTTTATATATATATATATATATATATATATATATATATATATATATATATAATATATATAATATATATATATTTCTTTTAAAAAACTGTAGCATAATTCTTGCAGACTATTCATAATCTCCGCCAAGAAGGCTGACCAAAGCTTTTTCATAGTCTCCAGAAAGTTCTTTCTGAAAAAAAAAAAAAAAATTCCAATGGTCAGTTTACAAATAAACGAATTATCAAGTGGTTTTAAAATATTACGTTACTAATAAGAATTAAACTAGTAAATAATTTTCATTTTCTGCAAAATGAATAATAACGTTGTCGTTAAATGTGGCTATTGGTGTTAAAACTTACTATCTGCAAATTTTTCACTCCTTGCAAATGGCAACTAAAACAATTTTTATATACAAAACTATAAAAATGAAACCTGTTCCTCCCTCTTCCCACTACATTCAAGCCTTATAATAAGCACTAAACTATATTTAAAAGTTTTAAATATATTTTTTTTTAAATCAATTTACCCCCGAAAGGTAAACTATATTATTTACTTCAAAATATTTACGAACTATTTTTTAAACATCTATTAACTACAGTAGCGCAAATAAGAAAACTGAATATAGTTCTGAAAAATTAATCTTTAAAATAAACTTCATTACTTTTTTTTTTAAGTTACAAATCAACACAGTACATATATATCTCACCCCGATGATGGCTAGGTAAATTGCATAAAGATAAGCTATATAAAGCCTATTACAATGCACTTTTGTAACAAGCAAGCTCCCAAACAACCCATAGAAGGTTGGGGACCGTCTTTACCCTTTAGGTCTACAAACCTCAAACTTAATTAATTCTCCCATCTTACCTTCACTTGTTCAATTAAGTCTTTCTCGTACAATTCATTATATTTATCCTTTATTGTTCCCAGATCAATTTCACATCTTGACACGATGATTCTTATCAATGCCCAGTCGTCTGTTCCAAAGCCTTTCATTGCTTCATGTAAAGCGTGGGCATAGTATTCAGTTCGGCTCTTCGTGATCAAGTCTTAAAATTATTATTATTATTATTAATATTAATTATACATAGATATTTATGCAACTCAATATACAACAGCTTGTTTTCCTATTTAAATGTCTTACATATTGCCTTGAAGGCTTTCTCCGAATCTCCGGAGCATTTCTTATCGAAGAGTTCCACAATGTCCTCGCCAGTTTTATCTTTGTATTCTTCGAAAACTCTTTTCAAGAATCGGAAGGTGTAAGAAGTAATGATTCTTCTGATGTCGTCTTCCTTTATCTCTGAAAAAAAGAAACCATATATTTATAATAGGAGATTTCTAATAATAATTTCTATGCTGATTTTATGCCTGGGTCTCGCAGGAGACACGCAACATTGATGACAACAGTAGCCACTCTTTCCGAAATAGGAAATTTTACTTTGATTCCCGTATAAGCAATTTGTAAGTTAAGGTATTTATTTTGCCTAGTAATAAGGGTAGTTTTAGTTTGATAGCGTATGTAAGGTTAGTGCATTTTGTTATGATAGCGGTGTGATAGATATTTTGCTAAAACGAATTGTAGTGCTCAAACATTTTAGTTTAAACTTGATGTTCCTGTATAGTAAATGGATATTTAATTTTAATAATGCTAAGAAACATTTAAAATCAATTTAGATTTCGTATTATATTTATAATAAATTAAAATTCTTAAAATTTTGGTTTCTCAAATTTTTTTAAAACTATACTTACCCTCGTTAATTAATTCATCAGCAACGTCTTGCGGAGATGATGCACTGTCGTCTCTGCACAAGGACAAGATGCTCATAAGCAGCTTCTCGAAATGCCCTCCAGTTTCCTTGCAAACGATCTCTTCAACAGACTTGTGATACTGCTTTTCGAAGGTTTCTTTAATAGTTCTGTTCAAAATTATTTAAGTGAAGTTTTGAAAATAGAAATTATTCAGATTTTATTGCCGTTAATAATCTAATTTCTATAAGTAATGATAATGGATTAGAGTTTCTAAAAATGGAAACAACGGCATTTGAATATTCGAGATGTCTCAAATGCGGTTAAGACCAAGGGAGTAGGTATATCGCTATCATAAAAGAACAATGACCAAGGTTCAATTTAATATCATCGGCACTTGCGTCATCATTCTTCAAGGGTAGCGATATAGGTTTAAAAACTAAGCAAATTAAAAAAGATTTGGAGATGACAACAGTGGGAAGAGTTACAAAGTTTGAAATAAAAAAAGATTTAAAATGTTTAACGATGACACGAACAAGAGTTACATAGTATCCTGATAAAAAGTTCGCATATATTCTACCATTAATGAAGGACATTGAGGAATGGTTTACATTCTAACACTAACATTTATTTTTACTGGTTTTCTATGCCGATTTTATATCTGGAACTCATATAAGACACACACAACAGAGATGACAATAGTAGCCACTCTTTCCGAAATAAGAAATCTTACTTTTCCCGTTTAAGTAATTTGTAAGATATTTATTATAATGTTTATATAACAATGAATTTTACCATAACTGATTTAGTATTTTACTAATGTAACTTTCTCCACAATGTTAGATATTGAAATAATACACAAATTACAATATTTTATACAAAAAGTTTACAATAGAATTAATGAACAAAAGCATTAATTCCGGAAACAATTGAACCTAGAGAGAGAGACTGTGAGAGACAGACATAGACAAAGTGTATTTAAATGTAGATTTAAAATAAATATTCCTCACTGTAAAGAAGTATCATCTCTCGTGCAGAGGATTTCAGTGAGAGCTCCTTCGTCAGTTCCGAGGCCTTTGGTTGCATTTTTGATTTGTTCCGCGAAAAATAGTGGCAAAGGTTTCATTAGTGAAAGGATAACCTTCTCAAAAATTCCGCTCAGTTCCTTTTCCAAATCTTTCACCAAATCCTGTTTAATAATAATGAGTAATGTTTAGCTATCTGTTTTATAACGAAACTGGTAAATCTGTACACATTATATATATATATATATATATATATATATATATATATATATATATATCTAATTATCTTTTATATATATATATATATATATAATATATAAGTATAGTATATATATATATATATATAAGTTATATATATATATATATTAATGAAAAAAGAAATGAAATGAACTTTTTTTCTTCCTATCTGCTGACAGTGTAATCTCGCCACCTCTATCGCTTTAGTCTTTCATATATATATAATATATAGTATATATACTAGTATATAGTATATATATATATAATATAAATATATATATATTATATATATATATAATATATATATGTATAGTATATTAATATATATATATAATATATATATATATATATATATTATATATATATAAAACTTTCTTTCTTTATCCTACCATTATTTCCCAGAGATGCGGCGGTAGGGTGCGTAACATGCACAAAAATAGGATAGTTATGTAGAAGAGCATGACGTATGTCGAAAGAAATGCCCCACCCCCCCACCATGCAATAAATTCCTTTAAGTGAGCTCGTGGCAGTCACAAAAGATTACACTGTAGGGCTTCACAAGACTGCGACGGACCTTCACTGGGGTATCTCATTGACCCAAGACCGCACAACCATAACCTCTCTCAAAAATACGACATTCACTCCTATTACGCACCTTTCATTTCGCATCTGCCAAACTCGCATTCCTTTCTTTGCACATTAATGACTCAAGACTTGGTTTCTTTACATTCACCAGGGATTTTTAATTGCACCAGCCATCTTCCTACTAATCTCTGCATCATCAGTTCCCTTTTCATCCAACATATAGCCTAAATATTTAAGCTCAGATACTTGTTCCAATTACTCACCATCCAACATGTTTCACATAGCGGATTCTGCTCATTCAATACCATCACCTTACTCTTATCTACATTTACTTTCAAATCCAACCGTTTACACACTCGACCAAGTCTCTCTACCAATTCTCTCAAACTTTCTTCAGATTCACCAAATCATTAGCGTACAATAAGTAGGGCACCCTCCACTCTCTTCCATTCTCAACCAATGTAACGCCTTTCCCTACCACCCCATCCATATACAAAATAGATGGAGAAACTATGGAGACATAAAACATCAATGAATGTCTCACTCCACTATGAATATTAAACCATCCACTTTCAACTTCATTTATTCTTACACATGCTTCACTATCCACATACAAATATTTGATTCCATTTAGAACCTACCACACATCATATGTCACTAACACCTATTAATCCTGTCATAAGTCTGCTGCAAGTCTATAAAAAAATAAATACAATTTATTCTTCTTCTCTCTCATTTTCTCAATCAATTTTTTTTCAATGTGAAGATTTAATCTACAAACTTCTACCACTCCCAATTTTTTCGCCAATCAGGCCCTCGCCGAACTCTTTCAACCAAAATGCCAGTATATATCTTCCCTAATAGTTCCTACAGTTTCTCTCATTTCTCTTACCCTTATATAAGGGTTTATTACTGCCCTCCTCCAATCCTTCGGAACTATACCCTCCATAAACACTTTGTTGTACAACTTCTTTATCCAGTCAATCACTGTCTCGCATCCATTCTTGTTCATTTACTAGTAATTCCATCTATCCTGTTGATTTATCATTCTTCAACTTTCTCACTACCTATTACCTCCTCCCCAAAATAAATATTTATTTTTACATTATCAAACTCGCACACATTCACTATCACCTCTTCATTACTGCTAATGTTACGCAAATTTTCAAAGTGTTCCCTATACACACTCCTCAAATCCATTTAATCAATCACTATTTCATCATTCATTATTGTAGGAAGATTCCCCTTACTCTTTCTTAGCCTTTGGCACTTCCTTCAAAAAAAGCTTCCTATTCCCTTGTAATCCCCATTTATCCCCCTTCCAAACTGTTCATTTACATCTTTTTTTTTCTTTCGACGTATGCAATTTTTAGTCTTCCTTTTTTACCTTTCTATTGGGACCTCAACCTTGGCTTTTAGCACATTCAATCACGCCTCTTATTATTTTAATCGTTTGTGTCACCTTCATTCTGCCACTCACTATTGACATTCTTACTTCCTACTTTAACACATTCACATGCTTCTCTTGCATTACTAACAAAGAGCCTTCATTTGCGTCCAGATTTGTTCAGTTACATCGTGTTCACATTCAACTGATTTATTTGCAAGTGCGCTCACATACTTTTCCTTATAACTTTGTTCACAAATTCTCACTCTTAATTCTTCCCACTACCTTCCTTATTTCTTTTCCCTCCACCCATACCCCCACTAACTTAATTTTACATAACAATGATTCGATATTTCCATCCCAACCCCCTCAATGAGTTAGCATCCATTACATACTTCAACATCTCCCTCACCAACACAAATCAATCATACTTTTCACTACGATACCATCTCTACCTACCCCAACTCTCGTATATTTATAAATACTCTTGTGCCGAAGAACGTTTTACTTACACACATACCTCTCCTCACAAAAATTAATTACCTTCCTACTATTCTCATTTTCTCCCCCAACCCCAAAGGCACCTGTTACACATTCCCTTTTTCGATCACCTATCCAACCATTCAAGTCACTCAACACAATCAACCTGAAGTCCCTACCACTCCATCAAAAACATTCAGATTTTCCCGAAAGTGACTTTCGGGGAAAATCTGAATCTCCTCGGCATCCCCTCAGATGGACCATATGTTACAACCACACATACCTTGAAATTCTCAAACTTAAATTTAACCATTAGAATTCCAGTACTCGCACAAAAAATCCACCATAGCTTTGTGATAGAGGTCTTCTAGTAAAATCGCAACTTCTCTCACTCCTCTCCACTCCAGCACGCACACATTTGCCCCACACCTCTCGTCTTTACCACTTCCTTCAACTTGTATCATCAACAGCAAGTAAATCATTTCCCATTTAAATACATCCATCACCTCTCTCCTCTTCTCACCATATATTCCTCTAACATTCAATGTACCCAAACGATTCATACAATTTCTCCGGAAGATGCCAATTCACTTACGGCGATCATGACCAGGTCCGAGGTGTGCATCAGCATTCCTAGGATATAAATTAGTAGTATGGGTCTCCCAACTCGACTACTCGTCTGTCCATTTAGTCGGCCTCGCTACGACACGCAGAAGCATACTGTGGGAACTCTTTCACGGCCACGACAACCCGTCACAGGGATATGAATGGCTCTCTTCTCTCTCTTGCTCGTCGTCTCATCTCTCGTCTCCTCTCGTGTCTGCGTCTGCTCGTCTGCGTCTCGTTCTCTCTCATCTCTCTCTGCCTCTCTCTTTCTCTCTCTCTCTCTCTCCTCTCTCTCTCTCTGCTCTCATTAACTCTCTCTTTTCGTCTCTCTCTCTTCTTCTCTCTCTCTGTTTCTCTC
>JABUQX010016130.1:22500-46237 GCA_015478945.1 Trachelipus rathkii | reverse complement strand
CTGATTTCCACTTCTTCTACTATTACCACCTTTTGCTTTTAAACAGTACACTCGCATAACAGACACTATCACACTTACAGGTTTCGAACGCTGATGAGGACGGACGCTCACGGGCTCCCTGTCATCGTACGTCCCCGTCGTGGAGCCCGGAAATATCTTCGCATCCCTCCGAAACAATCTCATTCACGACACCAAAAAACCGATCGATCATCGGCGAATGGAAAGATAATATATCGCGTTACCGAAGATTTGCCTTATTCGTCTATTTTTCATTTCCGTACATGAACGCATCCCGGCGAAGATTTTCGCGTCCGCGCATTTGTTCGTCGGGATGCGTTTTATTGCGACGTTCGTTCGATGGGCGACCGAGCCTATCGTCCGTCTTATTATTTTATTATTTTTTTTATATAAACGAGCCGGAACGAATCGATCGACCGAGGTCGGTTCGCGAGCTCGTTCGAATAAAGGAGAATCTTTACGGTATCTTGGTCATATTTCCTTTCTATTCGATCGAAGAACGAGACACATTCACAAACACACACATAGGAGGGTCGAAGATAGCTAAAGCGATGACAAAACTTTGGTACGGACGTTCTGCCGTAGTACCTTGCTCGCGCGCATTCTTTCTTTCTTTCTTTCTTCCTTCCTTTCGGTTTCTTAAAATTTTATCGAGGGAGGAAAATGTTGTTGCTTATCCATTTCCTCTCTCGAAAGCCGGCCGGCTAGCTAGCTACCTAGCGAATATATTCTAGAAAAAAATGGTTTTAGCGTTAATAATGTAACCGGCGAACGACTATCTAAATTTCTTTCCGATATCCAGAAGGGTTAGATGAGGGCGCTTGGGAAAGCGGACGGGAGGGAGACGATATTCGGAAAGAAATTTTGACTTTCGTTCGTCCCGTTATTAACGTCAGGTTTTTTTCCGGAATGAAAAATTGCGAGTACAGTACGGTATTTTTACTGGCAAATTTTTTTTGGTTTTAAAATTAAAAGCGGTTCGCCCCGCGAATTGAGGTAAATCGCGATTTTCTTTATGTTTTTTTATCCATCCGGTTTGTGTGTGTTTTTTTTTAGATTTAAGGCACTTTTTTTATATAAGGTTTACCGATTGTTTTTTTTTATTTATTTTTTTTAGATTTAAGGACCATTTATTTACTAATGTATATGCAAAACTTTTTCCCTACAGGCGCTGCAGAAGAAACAAAAACACGCGACGGATAACCCAGACACACATTCACGCACACACACACACACACAAACACACATTCACGCGGAAACCTCTTCCGCTTCATTTCCCTATTTCTCAACCAAACGACGTTCGATAGCCGCTAAGCGGCCTCCCTCTTTGATTCGGTCGGAAAGTCTTTATCATCGTAGAAGTACTATGTTGTTCGGCCGGTCACTAACAGCCCGTCTTGATCATAGCGTCCTATACTTTGATATACCCTATTCCGATCGATGAGAGGAGTCGGTAAACGGCCATCTGACATACGATCGAGTACCTCGAAAGGGTATTTTAAAAGTCCGTTTACGACTGGTCTAGCCGCACTTTCGAGCGTCGGATGCGGTCTATCGACGACGATGACACCGTTAGTAGTTAGTTAGTCCTCCGATAGATAGCAGCTTCTCCTTCTATCCGAGGGTGAGAATTTGTCCGAAGCGTTCCAAATAGCGTTAGTTTAGGTTAGATTAGCGGGTCGGTCGATTCGTTGTTCTTCTCTCTCCGACTGTCCTGTCCCTTAAATTAAAATATATCGACCGATACCTAACGAGCGTGCCCAGGGGTTCGCGATTACACATTTTTTCCGACTCTTTTAAAACCCTGATTTCCACTTCTTCTACTATTACCACCTTTTGCTTTTAAACAGTACACTCGCATAACAGACACTATCACACTTACAGGTTTCGAACGCTGATGAGGACGGACGCTCACGGGCTCCCTGTCATCGTACGTCCCCGTCGTGGAGCCCGGAAATATCTTCGCATCCCTCCGAAACAATCTCATTCACGACACCAAAAACCGATCGATCATCGATCGAATGGAAAGATAATATATCGCGTTACCGAAGATTTGCCTTATTCGTCTATTTTTCATTTCCGTACATGAACGCATCCCGGCGAAGATTTTCGCGTCCGCGCATTTGTTCGTCGGGATGCGTTTTATTGCGACGTTCGTTCGATGGGCGACCGAGCCTATCGTCCGTCTTATTATTTTATTATTTTTTTTTATATAAACGAGCCGGAACGAATCGATCGACCGAGGTCGGTTCGCGAGCTCGTTCGAATAAAGGAGAATCTTTACGGTATCTTGGTCATATTTCCTTTCTATTCGATCGAAGAACGAGACACATTCACAAACACACACATAGGAGGGTCGAAGATAGCTAAAGCGATGACAAAACTTTGGTACGGACGTTCTGCCGTAGTACCTTGCTCGCGCGCATTCTTTCTTTCTTTCTTTCTTCCTTCCTTTCGGTTTCTTAAAATTTTATCGAGGGAGGAAAATGTTGTTGCTTATCCATTTCCTCTCTCGAAAGCCGGCCGGCTAGCTAGCTACCTAGCGAATATATTCTAGAAAAAAATGGTTTTAGCGTTAATAATGTAACCGGCGAACGACTATCTAAATTTCTTTCCGATATCCAGAAGGGTTAGATGAGGGCGCTTGGGAAAGCGGACGGGAGGGAGACGATATTCGGAAAGAAATTTTGACTTTCGTTCGTCCCGTTATTAACGTCAGGTTTTTTTCCGGAATGAAAAATTGCGAGTACAGTACGGTATTTTTACTGGCAAATTTTTTTTTGGTTTTAAAATTGAAAGCGGTTCGCACCGCGAATTGAGGTAAAATCGCGATTTTCTTTATGTTTTTTTATCCATCCGGTTTGTGTGTGTTTTTTTTTTAGATTTAAGGCACTTTTTTTATATAAGGTTTACCGATTGTTTTTTTTTATTTATTTTTTTTAGATTTAAGGACCATTTATTTACTAATGTATATGCAAAACTTTTTCCCTACAGGCGCTGCAGAAGAAACAAAAACACACGACGGAGACGCTCTGACCTACGACCCCACACCCGCAAACGCACACACATCACCACAACCAAACCAGCCACACCAACTACACACAACCACCACACACGCACTCACAAAATAACCCAACTGTTGAAAAACAATAAATACAGAATATCAGAATTCAAGGTAAAACCACCTCGGACAAAGGAGAAAAAAAACTAGCGCAATATAAAATAAAAATTAATACTATATAATAAATATAATCGTAAACATAAAGCAAAACCTACTACCACCTACGATATATATAAATATCCGCTGTACTATAATGCAAGATTGTTTTTTTACAAAACAATAAAAGAATATGCTTGAATCACACTACAACCCTGACTCAACTCGATTAAGTCCTTTTCCCCTCGAATCTTTGACATACGAACCTAGGACTAAATTGTCCAGATACAAAAGAGATAAATAAAGTCCAAATGTTCGGAGGAGGACTCGGATAGATATTGATGCATCGTGGTCAAGCAAAGTTTAAGCTAGAGCGATAACATTGGATGTCGGAATGAGAGCGACCCCAGGTGAAAATCTGGTAATCCTAATTTAGTCTATCTGAAATCCGCCCATGTCTCCGTAGGCCCCGACAAATTTGCTTTACGTCCAGATCTCAAATATATTCTTCAATGTATAAACCAGCTTTACTGTAATTCGGAATCACATCAACTACACCACTCATCGTATTCTATGGCGCCCCTCGTAATATATATGACAAAGTAGCTGCTCTCATGGTAGTAGTATGCGTAGGTGATGAACGTTGAGGCAGACGGTTTAGAGGAAAAAGACAAGGGAATGCCGACAAGTACGGAGTAAAATTAAATAAGTCTGAATTTTCGTTTCTAACTCTGCTAATTAAGTATATCTATGTTTCAAGAAGGAATTCCAGAGGTATAGTTGAAATAACTTTGCATTAGATAAGCAATTGTGATTGAGAAGTAATGGATCGTTGATTGATCTTTTTCATCGAGATAGCACCCGTACAAAGGGAGCACTCCACACCCAACCATGTCAAGATTGAACCAAGAAAAGAAAGTAGATTGATTAGATTAATAAGGTCGGATGATCACAGCAAGTTAGACACAACATTGTAAAGGCCGAAAGAGGGGAGCAAGTCGTGCGAATAACACAGGAGTTAGGCGAGTGTACTCAGTGTTGCCCGACAAAGTATTGGTAGTATGGGGGGAAGGGAACTGAACCCCACGCACGCAGACACACGGTAGGGCACCCGGGGGCGCGCTGCTGGCCCGGCGCGAGGACCCAAGGAAAGTCACACCGCAACAGGAAGCAAAAGGAGCAGGCAAACGGGGGTTGGCGCCATATGCAACGGTGGACTGCAAAAGCACGAGAGAAGGGAAAAAAACACATGACAGAGCACGTGCAGGCATTGATTAGCCACGCGACCAAGAGGAAGAAGTTCATAGTAGTAAAACAAATTCCATATCCCGCGATTAACTGACAACAAAATAAATTAAGAAGCAACGGCCTTTGCAGAAAGAGTGGCCCCTAGGGGAAAAAAGCAGGAGCAGACTAAAACAGGAACACGTCGGCGTTCTTACGAATCCGCAAAATTAAATGAAGGCACATGATGGGGTTCAAAAATAAACCTTGCCAAAACGCCGGCATCAACCCCAACAGCTCCCACACACATTGCTTCGAAAGAACACAAGCGGACATACGGGCACGAAGACACCCAAAAGAGCGGAGAAATTTCGTCCTCAATCGAAACGCTTGAAAAGGGTGACACGCCAATTTCCATAGGAAAAAAAAGCAAGCTTGAAATGCGAAAACAGGGAAAGCGGGAGCAGACCCCGGGACCCGGCCCGCAAGTGGAAAAACCTATGTTGCAAAAAGAAAACGGGCAAGGAAGCCAGAAAGATGGCAACGCACCGACAGCGAGGTAAACAGCGGAAACCGAGCGGGCGGCGTCTAAGAAAGGCGAAAGACAGCCCAAATCGGCACAAGGGGGAGCGCGAATAACGAAGAAGGGAAAAAAAGGAAAAAGAAGAAAAGAAGTTGATTGTAGCGGCTATGGAAAAGGACTGCCGGGATAAGGTGCTTTACACATCATACTGTTACGCGCTCTCTACGCGATAAATATGCGAAAAACGACATAAACATTTACTCATTACTCGACCAGAGATAGCGGTCGAAAACAAGTGCATAAACCTGCGCGGCCGAGGCTCTCGTATATTTTTATAGTAAAAGTTCTTGGAGAGATACCAACACGGCAGATCGTGCTCACAAACGCAGTCTCCAAAGGTAGTTTAAAATAGTGTAACTGATCGGATCTGCCATGCGACAGGGTCGAGCCTGTCTAGACAAATAAAATTAAAACCACAATGAAGCCAGACTGTTAGGAAAAAAATTCTTCGCTTCGAAGGAGGAAGGCTCCCATACGATGTATTGACAGATATGTGTCAATTTTCAACCATATTTCCTATTCTCTTCGAAAAAATAGGTGGGGAGCGAAGTTAAATAAAAAGGCGGCTCTGAAGTCTACTTTTAGAACAAACGGATTTCTTAACTGAACATCTGTTACGCATATTCGAGGGCAACGTCAAACAAAAGAGCAAAAGAAATGACGCCGTTATAAATATCCAACTATGAAGTATTATATGTAACTCTCTCTCACGAGAGAAAAAAGGACCCCGAGTCCCCCCAATTATATTATGATAAAGAAAAAATGTTAGGTCCAAAGTAAACACGTTTCTCTAAAAATAATAAATTATATTTCTCTCATATTCTCACAAATGATATGATACAAAAAAATATATACTTTACATAAAACCACTAATGAATAATTCACTCAAATATTCATTTATAAGTATAATATATTAATGAACAATTTATATCTCTCAGTCAACAATTTAAAAATTCCCTAAAAAAAACATGATTTTTAATTGAGCGGAAAACCAAATGAAAAGTTTTTGGCCCGGATTCGCGAAATAAACCTAAGAATTTGAAAAAAAAATGCGGTTCACAAAAATATATTTCATCTTCTAACCATAACTCAACAGGATTTTGCAAAGTAAAAGCACCAACAAAACGAACTGGCAAATCACGCATCTTCAAATAATCATATATTTTTATATTCCATCGAATGATGGGAACTCCAGAAACGTCTGTCATAGTCACCACGAGTTTTTCTAATAGTCGGCTGAGATTAGTTCTGTGCGTAGGATTAGCGCATTCCCAATAGGATCTGCAACCATTTTTTTTATATAGCAAGCATTTATCGAAATTAAATTCTACTACTCCTCTTTTCAAAGAACGAGTAATATCAAAAAGATTATAAATTCTGCAAGGATCGAAGTGTTGCCAGTCGAAAAACGCAACGACATTTTCTAGATTTGGAGACACGCGACAAATATCGAGTAAAAGATCAGAAAAATCAACCTTTAATTCCAACAATTTTTCAAATGTGGCGTCATTTTTATCACATGGTGTCATTCGGTAACTATCGCTACTTTCTCCGTAAGGCGTACGTGAATATTTATTCCTTTCGATTATTGAGAAATCCAAATCTGCTGTTATTTCGATTTCTAAGCTGGTCAAATTGGGAAACGCTTCGATGATTTTATTGCTCAACGAACCGCATTCATGATTTGGTCCATGTTCCCTGAATATTTCGTCATATGATAATCTCAAAACACACACATTTGGAAATTGGAATGGAGAAAGGGTGTCGAGATTTTGGTTTCTTTTAAGGACAGCATTGAAATGACAAACGTTCGGTAAATTCAATTCCATAAAACCGTCCAATTTTCTATTACTCCTTTGCAATCGGCTTCTAAAATTTTTGGTGTCCCAAGAATCGATTATTTTCTTTTCTGTTTTCTTGCGCCACGATCGACCCGCGTGTAAATGGCATATTTGTCCACTCTTTTCGTGATTCTGTCGCATAAACAGTATCATAACCGCATAAATCCCTTCGCATGCGAGACAGAATGGTATTTCTATTTCGGTTTTTTCACAATCTTTAGTAAGAAATTTCCAGAAATTATACTGCAACATTGTTAGTAAACCGTCAAATTGATATTCGGGATATTCGTCTCCTGCTGCGTTTTTTTTTTCCTCCTTCGATAATTTTACTTGCTTTTTGAATGGTGGCGGAGTTTGACTGATTTCCCATTCGATTATTCTTCTGTTTTCGATTTCAACAACTACGACTAATTTGGATAAATTTTTGTTATAACAATTATCGCACATTTCGTACCCGTCATCCAACATAATATAGGGGTATCTTGGAAATATTGTTTCTTCCAAAGAGAAACTGAAAATCAATTCTAACGTTTTAACTCCAGTTTTTATAGCTAGTTCTCTTACAAGACTGTTATTAAAAACAGTAGATGAGTGTTTATGGTTTAAACGCACTCCAATTTTTTGTAAGTTAAACAATGATGAGATTTCGATCATTTCAGTTATGTTGTTACAATCCAGAGTTAATTCTTTTAAAAAAGGAAAATGAAATTCCGGCGATTTAATATCTTCCTCATCTTCTTCTTTCTCATCGAAAACTCTTTTTCTAGCTGAAGAAATTCTGTTTTTCTCCCTTTTGCAATGGTGAGGTTGCGTCAATTCAACATCTTCCTCATCTTCTTCCTCATCGAAAGCTCTTTTCCTGGCTGGAAAAATTCTGTTTTCCTTCCTTTTGCAACATCTGCATATTAGTTTTAACGCGTTCAGATTTGGAAATAAGATCGAAATATTTTTATGCATTTCGAGAAAGTCGTCGTGGGTGATAGGGTTAGTACCCGTATTAAAAATTTCTAGTTTCTCGACACGAAATAAAAGTTGATGATGTTTTTCTTTCATTAAATTCGTTAATTTTATAAAAGTTTCATGCTGGTCTAAAGAAATAATCAAAGATTTTAAACATTCGTATTCGGTTCCCATTATTCTAAAAACTTTAGCGGTTTTAGCAACCGCGGGAACAACTTCGGCATAACTTTCTTCGACCATATACTTGGTCAATGTCAGGGCTATTGATTCGGTCGTCCTGTACGGATTTTGCGTCGCATTTTCAAGAAAGTCTAGAAAGCTCGCCGAGGTGGTTTTCTCTTCGGCTGAATCGAATAGCGGTAAGAGCAAGTTGAAGTTTAATTCCTTCGCCCCGTATTTTTCAGTAAAATGATTCATAATCAAATAACAGTATACCGCGAACGTTTTCGAATCCGAAACTTTGAATGCATCTCGGAGGGACGATGTTTCGAAAACGGCTGTCATCGCTAAATCTTGCAAAGCTTTCACGTTCTTTTCCATTTCGAGTTAATAATTATTGAATTATAGTTAAAAAAGATTTAGGTGCGGCGGTTATATTTTCTCTTCACCAAAACAATCAAAACTACGGTAATATGAATTCTGATGACGTTTTTTATAAGTGTAAATCTAGGATAGTATTGTAACCGACGGATGGGTTATCCTACAGAGAAACCTTAGGCGGAGAGGCGCTCTGTCATCAAATTGCATTCGGTCAAAGGTCTCAACTGGTAATATTGAGGATATGAACAAGGACACGGGCTTGTTATTGGATAACTGTGAGTATCGAGGTAAGGTGTTATGGATCGTGAGAAACAGTGTGTGAGATCTTTGCCTCCATCCTTCACGACTCTCATTTATATACCCATTAAATTTGGAGCGGAGAAGATGTTATCTCAGGCGAGGAGAACAGTAGAATTTGTAGTGAGTACTCATCTTAATATATGATATCATGATATAAGACACTTGGAAAGAGTACCGTACTTAATGTTGATATGATTTTAAGGATGATAGATTTGGAAAGGCAGTCAATATCGTTCCTAGAGTATACGAGGTTGCACTGACTAGATAGTATTATTAAGAACCTAGTTAGAATCTGGGGACATGTAGGACAAGGACAGTATAAAATATGATAAGATTTCGATTTAAAAGGGTAGGCCCAGGATAGATGAGTCAGCATGAGGCTCGATGGTGTTCTGCATTTAGGGTGCGTGCGACATGAAGTGGTATAGGGAGAGGAGAGAAAGCGCAATTATGGCGACATTAGGTATTGACCTAACCAATGATGTTCTGATAGTTATCGTTGTCTAAGAGAGAGTAACGATGTACTTTAATACAAATGATGGAAAGTTGGTATGTGGAGAGATATTGTGCGACCTGTGCGAAAAAACTCTCTCTCGGCTAGTATGCCTTGGTTCCTAATGTTTAGGTAGTTACTGAATCTATATGTAGCATATTCATCTTTGTCTTAGTGTTAGCTTTCTAGTGCTAGTCTTATTAGTCTATTGAGTGAATGTTACATCGAGAAATGGGCTCTAATAGATAGGTTATGGATCACTCTTTCAGTCGTCAAGGTGGAGGAAAGCGAATAACGGATCATTCTGATTCGGGCTAGAGGGAGCATGACATATATTTGTTGTGGCGGACGCGGGATAACTCGAATAAGGCCTCCGTGACTTAATAATAACGACGTATATGAGGACTTAGATTTCAGTGGCGGAAGTATCCCAAGTTGTATCTTTAATTTATGTAAGTTTTGAGACGGTGTTGAGATACCTACTTATTATATTTAACGTACTGGGAAACGAACAGTATATCTAGAACTGAACAGCTTCAGAGGATTCGTCCATAAAAAAATTACATATACATTTCTTGGTAATTATTGTGATTATGATCACATAAGACATTTATTAAGAATGAAGGATGTTTTGCTCACGATAGTGAATCTGTATATAAGATTGGAGTTGTCGAGATTACGACTGACTGCGGTGTTATAGGTCGTTGCGGTATATATGACTACCTATGACTGCATCTGTATGCAGCTGTATAAGAAATAGGATGTTCACGAGGCACACCATGACCACGTTAGTGGTGGATTGAAGTTTAGAGAATCCATAATAAAAACTGTAGCTAGGGTCAATAATTAAGACTCTCCGCCTAGAGCGTGACTATAATCAAGAGTACGGAGAAGTGACTACTACTGAACGATACTCTTCTGTATATTCTTGTGTATCTGATGGGTGTGAACGTAGTTTCTACGCTCGGGTTCACTCTCTGTGTGAAGGTTTAACCAATAGAAAGATGGATAGATATTTGATTCTTTGCTACTTCGACGAGAGTAACGGTAGGGCGTGTCCTACACACAATGTCAGGTGACAGACGTAAGGACACGAGATGGGTAGGCATTCCGTTTTAAGTGTCAGGCTACCGATGCGGTCCGCGGAATGTATATTAAGCGTATGTGATAGTGCATACTGACGGACTTCCTGTAGACTAAAATGCAGATGCGGAGATCGGTCAAGGTATAGCAAGACTAAATGTTCTTCGATTTAGCTACCGCATGGAGTATACTAATCGTTAGCTGCAGACAGGAAGTTAGAGACAGGGCTATAATATAGTGAACTCTATAGGCCCCTAACATAAATTCGTATGATTTCAATAGGAGAGATGATATACTCTAATTCCTTCACACCTCAGAGTTCGTCAAGTGCTAGTCGCAAAATATGGTGTCGTAGGCAGGAAACCCTAGAGAACTCGAGCGTAATGACTATATATGTTTTAATCAGTGAGAGTGTTCGAGCATATAGTAATCGTAATGCTCTTAAGTAATTACGGGAGAGCCAAAAATATTTATTTGAGACAGCGCTCTAGAGTATATGCATAGAATTCCGTTTATTTAATTAGATTAACTGAGTTCGGATATCGAGTTTGGAAAAATACATGTATTATTAAAGTCTAAGATAAGTCGCTAGAGGGAGAGCCTCAGCTAGCGAGACGAGAGTAATACATCTTCATAGAGATAATAAGACGCCATTACATCCCCACAATATATAGTAAAGAGAAGTTCATAATAGTTGAATGTTAAGAATGGAGAAAAAGTGGGAAATCTAAAACTGATCTCAAAGTGCTTGGACCACATCTTTCCGCACACCCGTACGTCTACAGTAGATTCGGGGACAATCAAAATTTGCAAATCAGAGGGAGAAAAGTAGAATAAGAGTGACCCTTAGATATTATTCCGAGTCGTGAGGATAGCAGGGTGTGTATCAAATAATAAGCATTGTAGGTCAAGGGAGGATCCAAAATAGTAGCTGATTTATCTACATATATGAGGATTTATAATTAGGGACTTATGCAGATTAGAGAAAATATGTGTGTGATAGAATAAGTAATGAAAACTTTAATCCAAGCGTCAGATATGTAACATGACAATAGTTAAAAAGAGCGTATTATGAGTACATGTGACGCTTCTATGGCGTAATGTTGTAAAGCGGGGTGTGTAGTTCAATGTGCGGGGAGTTTTGATAAAACTCGACTGTTATTTTGCTGCGTAACTAGATTGTGTATCATAGTCTTTATCCTATAATTGATACACTCTTGAAGGATTAGATGAAAAACGGTGTAAAAGTGAATAATCATATATAGTGTACGAGCTTTTGCGAAGAATTTTTCATGCACTTGCGATTGGAGCGTAGCATTTGAATCTTGTTAAGAGATATGAGGTCGTTAGTATGAATTCGAACGAAAAGTGTTGGATTTGCAGTTCAGTTGCTCTATATGCTAAAAAAAATCTGTGCTTAAGCAAAGCATGTGTCGGGAAATGGCCGTGTGCCCGTCGTATGAGGGCCCGCGTCGACATCGGTCGGATCGCAGATAATATGGGTCTGAGAGGTCAAGGCATCGGTACGAAGCTAGTTCGATCAGGTGTATAGAGATACAGATGCGAAGTTATGTATGGGGAAAATGATTGACTTTAGTAGGCGCATAACACAGTAGAAAGTGTATCAATCGTAGTAAGTACAAGATAAGTATGAGATTTTATGCGCAGGTAGGACGAGAGTAGAATTAGGGAATGTTCTTATAAGATTATTACTCACGTTTACGAGGTAATGAGGAGAGCGGGGCAAGGTATTGAGTCAAGGAAGAGATGCAATACTTATAGATAGGAGACAGTACTCATACCTATTCCTGCTGCTTACCTTGGTCATATAGTTTTGTATTCATAGGGTGTATGTGTGATGGTGATCTCGAAAATCGTTCGAATATTCTGGACAAGATGAATATTGCCCAGATTCGCACAGACCTATTACACACCGAGATTGTAGAATGATTGGAGACTCGCCTCATGTCATCAGCGCCAGGAAGTAGGATACTAATAGGGAGCGAAAGATATGTAGTCAACAGAGCAGTATATAGACCGTATAGTCTGACTGAACAGATATAGATTAAGGAACAGCACACAGTACGGACGGCAGTAAGTCTGAGTCGCAGCGTAAACAATTATTCAACATTGAGATGAGAATTGACTCATACCAAGAACAATCTATTCCATAAATCGCGGCGCTGTTGGATATGATCGGTTGATGTTCAGCTTGCTAAGAAGTCATGTGCGCGTGTCAACATAGCGTTCATTTTTTTGTCACTCTGTTATGCTAATAGTTAATGAGCAAATACAATGAACTCGTGGGATCGTGGTCTACGCCTAGAAAGCACTATCGGTGCATGATAGTCGTGAGTACAGTCAGGAAGATGTTTAAGTCACTGGGAACTCAGAGTGGATATAATAGTCGAGTTATCAAAGGGTGCTCAAAATGTGGTGAGTGATAATACAGGTGTAATAATAGTCACAGAGACGGCGTGATACAGTTATAGGAGGTTGTGTAGCTGCACAGTGGTCAGTCCTCGTGTCACGACAAAATATTGTATAGCAAGGGAGCTGTCAACTGTTTGAAATTATAGTATTCTCGAATCTTCACTAATATTATTTTTTCATTGATAAGTGATCGTCAGTGAATATACATTACGTTTTGTAACTAAGGAGGATCTCTGTTCATAACCTACTCTTTCATTCAGTAATAATAAGCTTACGTGATAAATTTGGGCGACTGATTGAACAGGCTGTATACGTGATTAAGCAAGCGAGTCAGATCAAAGATATCTTCCGGCGGGCTTTATAACGACGTGGACGTACGATGGCAGGGAGGCCCGTGCAAAGTAAAGTGAAAAGCAGTTTCAAACTCAGGTCGGAAAATGTGTGATCGCAAACTTCACTGGGAGAGTAGGACATGAAAAGTGTGATGGCATGATTGGCGGGCTCTAGACTACTAGACATTCAATCACCAAGTATCAGAAGCTATAGGAGATATCTGTTAAAGTTAGCAAGCTGGGACAAGTATCTAGAATGCTGCGAAGAGATGAACAAGCAGAGATGCAGAGATGACATCGAGGATACTTCGAATCTGAAGAAGACATAAGATAGAGTAAGCTGCTATAGTAGGATTTTTATGGGAACCTTTGGACAAATTTCCAACCTCGATATAGAGGAAAAGATATTCTAGTCGGAGGACTGACTACTACTGTACCGGAACTTGGAGTCTCCATAGACCCCATCCGACGCTTGATTGCGCGGTTTCTAAGTTATGAGAACTACGAAAACGTAAGAGGATGGAATATTCTATTCTTTTACTATTCACATATGATATATCGGGATAAATTATAGCCCGAGTATCGGACGATATTCTTTTCTAGGGTGGGAGCGCGTTATACTTTGGACTATCCTGGAAACACAGAGGCAGTCGTTGCGGATTATAGAAGCTGTCTCAAAGGAATTGGCGAATGGGGAATAAGGGAGAGATTGAATCGGTAAGAATCAAGGACTTATGTAGGGTAAAGTCAGTAGAAGAGCTTGACAATAAGAAAGGTAAAAAATTTTTAATGTTGGTTTATATTATATAATTGCTGAACTGCAAAATATGGGGTAGTTTTTTATTTCGCTTAGTCGATATCGGTGGGTAAGACTCGAGATGATAAATTAAGTTTTTTTTCAGTCTTAGTTTGGTGAAAGATTGGAAATTCGGGGTGTCAGAAGATCTGGGTCAGTGGAATATCAATTGGCTCGGCGCGTAGGACTCAGTCAGGCATTGAAAAGATACCCGTGAATCACTTATTTGCATAAAGCATGAAGTAAGGGTATTATTGGGTGTGCTGAGGCGATGTGAAACTGGCGCAATACTGAACGAGTCTCACGCCCTGCCGTGTGCGTGTTTTGCTGGAGTAGAGGCGGATGTCGAGTTAGACAATCAAGAGCCGAATAATATAGGACAATTACAGTAAGCTCCGAATGAAGTTGCCCTTAAATTACTAGGATTGGTCGCTTAGGTCGCACAACTAGATCAATCTAAATAGCCCGTGCCCTAGAGAGGACGGGGATAGCCTCGCGTAGTTGGATCCTAGATGCCAAACGAAGCATTGACGACTTTATGAAATAGGTATCGGGAAAGTGTAAGCAAGTAGTGTAGAATATTATATCCTATTCTGCTCACGGGTGGTCTATCGCACTATTCCGAGGGCCTAGCGCCATGTGACAACTCTTCTGTTCATAAGAGAACTGGTCCTCCTCATGAGGCCGAAGAAGTAAAAGATTTAGAAGTATCGGCATATCATGTTGCTTGGATGTATGACTGTCGATAAATGAGATTGCTCTTGATTAATAAATATTTCTAAATGAAAAATTTTTTTATTATTATATATATATATGATATATAAGTGACTTAGGTAATGGTTTGTTGATGTGCATATAGGTGGTGAACACTTGACAGAAGGAAAGTCTAATAATAATAATTAATACAAGATAATTAATACATTATATAGACACCGTACATTATATAGCATTACTCGCCATAGCTGCGAATAGAAATAATTGGTCGCCTGTGAATTAGTATGCGCAATGATAGGGTAAGACGATAATCTACAAGCGTATAGGAGCGTAAGAATTGTACTTCTAGCAAGAGTGGCATATTAATTCTTGACAGAGTAGGAATGGGAACTGGATGGAAGAAACATGGGCTACAGCATACAGACGAGTGTTTAGTAGGGATATCTTAGTAAACGACCGACCACGAATATAATTTATAGGCGAGCTGTATTGGTACTGTTCAGCTCGAAGCAGAGAGCAAGATAGGCATATAAATTTGTAATATTAAAAAAAAATTTGAAGTAGCAACGAGCACAGAGCTATACATAGCACGTCTGGTAATCTTTCATTAAAGGGCAAAAAAAGCATTCACCAGGCTAGAGAGACTATTGTTTTTTGAGACGCGGTGTATCTTGTGATGCGAATAATTCACTGGAGATGGGGTTGATTAATTGGATGGGATGTACTCAATATGAAAGACCCAACCGCGCATATACAGGTCTTATACCCAATTCTAGTGGAAAATTATTTTCGTATAGCTCATGTTTTTTAACCGTGTCTATCAATGTTAGGTACGTATGTTCCTATTTGTTTTCCCAGATTATTCAAAAATCGACTTGCGTTCAAAAGTTGTTGCCAATTTCTTAGGGTGAAGACGAATTGCAAACTTTACTCTATTGGTAATGGTAACGAGTTCGACTATTAAATTTTCCATTACCGATGAAAAATAAAAAACGAATAAACTGGCTACTAAGAAAGTAACTATCAACCTCGGAATTCTTCGAAATAGATAACAATGAGAGTAGAAACGAAAATTCAGATAATCATCCTCCTCGAGACTATGCCCAAGTTCTTCTTTCTTTCGAGAACAGAAATAGGCTGCTAAAAGGCATATGGAATCGAGTGAGTATCGGTAAAAAGCTTATCATTGAAAATTTGATGAAGATGCCACGAGAATCGGCATCGAAAAGGAATTATTACCGGGGTCGCTCCACCGACAAATGTTACGTCAGCTTAAACTGTTTTGACCACGATGACAAACACCCGAGTCTCTCCGTAAATTTAAATACTTTGGACTACAATTGTCTAGGGTGTAAAATTAAGGGAAAAATTAACGATTTGAATTTTCAAAAATTTATTTGAAAAAAAAGTTTGCATATATTACATATATATAATCACGATTTTCCGTTCAAAATTCATTTTACCTTAAGCCACATTAGATTTTTGATTCTATATTTTGACGGTTCAGTTTGTCCCGACAATTGATATTTTTTTTATTTATTTTTTTTTATTATTAAAATAAACTGGCCAACCTTCCCAGGTCTCACTGCCATTTTATCATCATCGTTTATTTCATCCGGTTTCATCGGGGCGCTAGCCCCCTGCGCGTGCATACCCGAATTAGAAATCACTTACGTTAATCATCGAAGAATATTAATACTCAAACCTGGGTTTTTGCGTTTCTATCAACGTTTGTTTACCAAAAATTGAGCACTTGGAATTTTTTAAAGAAACCCTAATGAAGTATAGCGGACAAAGCGTGTTTTATCCCGTCGTCCGAAGCTCGATGGACATTAACAGTATCGCTGCTTGCTTTCAAAACGTCAAAAAGTTAGATTTGGTAGGATTGAACGTGATGTTTGAAAAGTCGAGGAAGTGTTTGACACCCCCACAGCTCCACAACGATTTCTCGAAGGTAAAATATCTGACAATACGGTTCAGCGATAGGAAATCATCCGAAAATCTTTTAGAAATAACGCCCAATCTTGAAATTCTCCGGTTACTATCCTTTGCCTTAGCAGAATTTTATATTCTAAGCATCAAGAATTTAAGTTTCTTCGAATCGTCGGAGATAAAACACTTGATAATCTCTGTGATTCATCGAGACCCCCCGTCCACCGCTGCGATTGAAAAACCCATTATTCAAAAAATGAAGAACGTGTTTCAAGAAAGCATGAAAGATTTGGACCGGACAGCGATTTCCTTATTTAAAAATCTTCAAACACTTTCGTTGGCGGCTCGAAAACTTCGAAAAGAGGAGACGTTCATATTATCTTTCACGAGGATATCGGGAAACGGAAGAAGAATGATAAAAGAAGGAAAAGAGGATAATAATGATGAAAGCGTCGTCATTTGTAATTTTAAAGACCTAACGCGTCGACGCGAGAAGGTCGACACGAGCGAGATCATAGATGATATTGTAGGACTTTCGAAAAACAAGAAAGGTTTCAAATTTGAAGTGAGTTGTTTTGACTGCAAAATGATGGATTCTATTCTCAGTTTTTTTCATCACTGGAATTGGTTGAAAGGAAATTGAATTGATTTGTATTAATAATATAATCAATATATAATAATAATAATAATAATAATAATAATAATAATAATAATAATAATAATAATAATAATAATAATAATAATAATAATAATAATGATGATGATTAAGAGTATATAAATAAATAAATAAATAAATGGATTAATATATTTTTTCCCTTAAATTAATTAGTTTTTATTTTTTCGATGTATACCTGTGTTATTATAATTTGCTCATAAATAGCGGCTCGGTGTTGTGAGAATTTCAAATCAGTGAGTTGCAGCTACTGGAAAGGAAATATTATTATTCCTACGTTTTATACCCATTGCTCTCCGAGAGGCGCCAACTATCAGACTGCCCGGCGCTCGGTACTTGTGATGACGACGAATTTTAATTCCGAAGACGAATCGTTCCCAAAAATTTCCGAGAGGCGCCAACTGCAGAAAGAGATTCTCGTCGATGGAAATGTTCTCGACCTGGATAAGTTTGTGACGATCCAAAAATTAATAAGGGCGGATCCCAACCTTCTGACAAATCCAGTCGAGTATTTGCTGCAGGAGCCCTACAATGATTTTAAGCTTAAGATTCCAAGCGCCATAAAATTTACGTTCCGGGGAGACCAAATACTCGAAGACGGCGCTAATTTTTTTGGTAGTTTAAATAACGGGTATAAACATTTGAAAACCCTAATATTAAATCTAGAAAGCTTTGTAAATTTTAATAGAGCGATTAGAAATGCGAGGCCATTAATCAAGATTGAAACGCTAAAATTAATTATGGAGGATATGCACGACAACGAAGGAAAAATCGACATCCCTAAATTGTGGGAAATTTTCCCGAACGTAATTGACTTCCAAATAAAATGTCAAAGGCGTATACTATTTAATAAAGATAATGATTATGCGCTATTTGAGTTTAAAAAATTCCCAGAAGGAGATTCAAAAATATTAATAATGGATAATCTTGATTTCCTTGAAGAAATGTGGGATTTTTTATCATCCCGTGACCCAATAAATAAAATCAGCTTATGCTTAGACGTCAATTGTGGCATCATTAGGGTCGATTTCGATAAGCTAATTCGCCTACTCTATAAAGCCAGTCCCAGCACCACACTGGAAATAATTTTGCATTTTTCGTTTTGTGAACGATTACTCAAGCAATGCGATCCGCCTCCGCTGATTAATGATCGTTTGGAACCAGAAAAAATTATAAATAGTTCTTTTATGCTAAAAAATCTCGTTTTAGCTGCTGGCGTTGAAGAAGTTACCGGCGTCGAATGTCGAGAAAATTTTGACCTCAAACATCGCAGATTGTTCGAATGGAAACTGCAAACAGAGTGGGATTACGAGAATGAGAATAACTTCTCCAATAATCTCGTTAGATATGAGACAGGCTCGGTTAAAAAGCACCAATTAGACCATATATATTCTACATTATCTCGTTTTTTAAAAATGTTCATTTGTCAATTTTCATTTTATAGCGCCAGACCTTATTGCTATTGTAATCGACATAAAGGGAAGAAATGGATGCGGTTTCGTCGTCAACTACAAGCACTCATCGATGAAACAATGCCCGATTCACAAGTTAAAGTAAACGGATTAAAAAATCCGCATAAGAAAATAAAAGCGGATGACGGATATTTCGCCTTTCAACGGGATGATAAATGACTCAAAGCAATACTTTAAATACTTTCAAAAATCTTCACATCTTTTTTAACTTTTCAATGTAAAAATATTCAAATAACATATATTCTTTTTTTTACTAACAATTCACTGCAGAATCAAAAGTTGTGTTTACGACAAAGGTTTGAATAAAAAAAATTTAAAATATATAGTTTTATTTTTCATCACTCCTATAATTTTTTTTATTAAGTAAGATTTGTCATCGCTGTAGCTATCTTTCGAATCCTCCTTCGTGCGTCTATGCGCGCGCGTGTCTTTCGGACGAATCGAAAGATCTCACGAAAAATTTCTCGTACCGTTAATAAAAATGAAACGAACGAGTGAACCACGATTTTTCTTTCAGACGGTGACTTCCAAAACCCCACCTGCCTGTTTAGGGAATGAATTCTGCAATGAAACGCATCCTAATGAACAAATGCGCGATCGCAAAAATCTTCACCGGGATGCGTTCATGTACAGTAAAGAAAAATATACGAATATGGCGAATGATTCATCGACGGCGCGATATATTTTCTTTCTATTCGATCGTTTTGTGTTTGTCGTTTGGTTGGTTGGTTCGAGTGACTGAGATTTGTTTGGGAGGAATCTCAAGATATTACCGGCTCCACGACGGGGACTTACGATGACAGGGAGCCCGTGAGCGTCCGTCCTCATCAGCGTTCGAAACCTGTAAGTGTGATAGTGTCTGTTATGCGAGTGTACTGTTTAAAAGCAAAAGGTGGTAATAGTAGAAGAAGTGGAAATTTTAAAACCAAAAAAAAATTGCGAGTAAAAATACCGTACTGTACTCGCAATTTTTCATTCCGGAAAAAAAAACCTGACGTTAATAACGGGACGAACGAAAGTCAAAATTTCTTTCCGAATATCGTCTCCCTCCCGTCCGCTTTCCCAAGCGCCCTCATCTAACCCTTTTGGATATCGGAAAGAAATTTCGATAGTCGCTCGCCGGTTACATTATTAACGCTAAAACCATTTTTTCTATAATATTCGCTAGCTAGCTTGCTATCCGGCCGGCTTTCGAGAGAGGAAATGGATAAGCAATATAGCATTTTCCTCCCTCGATAAAATTTTAAGAAACCGAAAGGAAGGAAGAAAGAAAGAAAGAATGCGCGCGAGCAAGGTACTACGGCAGAACGTCCGTACCAAAGTTTTGTCATCGCTTTAGCTATCTTCGACCCTCCTGTGTGTGTGTTTGTGAATGTGTCTCGTTCTTCGATCGAATAGAAAGGAAATATGACCACGATACCGTAAAGATTCGCCTTTATTCGAACGAGCTCGCGAAACGACCTCGGTCGATCGATTCGTTCCGGCTCGTTTATATAAAAAAAAAATAATAAAATAATAGGACGGACGATAGGCTCGGTCGCCCATCGAACGAACGTCGCAATGAAACGCATCCCGACGAACAAATGCGCGGACGCGAAAATCTTCGCCGGGATGCGTTCATGTACGAAAATGAAAAATAGACGAATAAGGCGGGATGTTGGTGGTAACGCATATATTATCTTTCCAATTCGAGCGATGATCGATCGTGTTTTTGGAGTGTGAATGAGATTGTTTCGAGAGGGATGCGAAGATATTTCGGGCTCTACGACGGGACCGTACGATGAAGGGAGCCCTTTTGAGCGTCCGTCCTCATCCAGCGATTCGAACACTGTAAGTGTGATAGTGTTGTTATGGAAGTGTACTGTTTAAAAGCAAAAGGTGGTAATAGTAGAAGAAGTGGAAATCAGGGTTTTAAAAGAGTCGGAAAAAATGAGTAATCGCGAACCCCTGGGCACGCTCGTTAGGTATCGGTCGATATTATATTTTAATTTAAAGGACAGGACAGTCGGAGATAGGAACAACGAATCGACCGATCCTCTACTCTAACTTAAACTAACGCTATTTGGAACGCTTCGGACAAATTCTCACCCTCGGATAGAAGGAGAAGCTATCTATCGGAGGACTGACTAACTACTAACGGTGTCGTCGTCGATAAGCCCCATCCGCTCGGATAAAGCGGCTAGCAGCCGTAGCTGGACATTTTGAATATCCCCCCTAACGGATGGCGTAGCCCGATCAATGGCAGTAGGCCGCTTACCAACTCCTCTCATCGATCGAAATAGGATATCTAAATAGTTTTAGATGACCCATGCCCAAGCCGGCCCGTAACTGGCGGACCCAGACATATCCCCTCTATGTCGATAAAACCTTTCCGACCGAATCAAAGAGGGAAGCCGTAGCCGCTATCGAACGTCGTTTGGTTGAGAAATAGGGAAATGAAACGGAAGAGGTTTCCGCGTGAATGTGTGTTTGTGTGTGTGTGTGTGCGTGAATGTGTGTCTATGTTATCCGTCGCGTGTTTTTGTTTCTTCTGCAGCACCTGTAGGGAAAAAGTTTTGCATATACATTAGTAAATGGTCTTAATTTATAAAAAAAAAAATCGGTACCTACATATAACAGTGCCTAAAAAAAAAAAAAAAAAAAAAAAACCCAAACGGAACGGACAAAAAACAAAAAGAAAATCATGATTTTACCTCAATTCGCGGGGCGAACCGCTTTTAATTTTAAAACCAAAAAAATTGCCAGTAAAAATACTGTACTGTACTCGCAATTTTTCATTCCGGAAAAAAAAACCTGACGTTAATAACGGGACGAACGAAAGTCAAAATTTCTTTCCGAATATCGTCTCCCTCCCGTCCGCTTTCCCAAGCGCCCTCATCTAACCCTTTTGGATATCGGAAAGAAATTTCGATAGTCGCTCGCCGGTTACATTATTAACGCTAAAACCATTTTTTCTATAATATTCGCTAGCTAGCTTGCTATCCGGCCGGCTTTCGAGAGAGGAAATGGATAAGCAATATAGCATTTTCCTCCCTCGATAAAATTTTAAGAAACCGAAAGGAAGGAAGAAAGAAAGAAAGAATGCGCGCGAGCAAGGTACTACGGCAGAACGTCCGTACCAAAGTTTTGTCATCGCTTTAGCTATCTTCGACCCTCCTATGTGTGTGTTTGTGAATGTGTCTCGTTCTTCGATCGAATAGAAAGGAAATATGACCACGATACCGTAAAGATTCGCCTTTATTCGAACGAGCTCGCGAAACGACCTCGGTCGATCGATTCGTTCCGGCTCGTTTATATAAAAAAAAAATAATAAAATAATAGGACGGACAATAAGCTCGGTCGCCCATCGAACGAACGTCGCAATGAAACGCATCCCGATGAACAAATGCGCGGACGCGAAAATCTTCGCCGGGATGCGTTCATGTACGAAAATGAAAAATAGACGAATAAGGCGGATCGTTGGTCGGTAACGCAATATATTATCTTTCCATTCGAGCGATGATCGATCGGTTTTTGGTGTAGTGAATGAGATTGTTTCGGAGGGATGCGAAGATTTTTCCACTCTATACCACATTGAAGTATTTTTAAAGTTGGAGATAGTGAAGTTGAATATTTAATGATTTTAGTTCCAAAATTAGCCCAGAGTAAATGTAAGAAAAGAAGTGTACTGTTTAAAAGAAGGATTGAGTGAGCCTACGTAGATCGAACTGATTTTTAAATAATTACATTAGAAGGGGTTAAGAGATTGAGCAGAAGTGAAAGCCTAATGAAATCCCAAATTATGTCTTCGTCCGTTTCCAATCAAACACAAATCGAACAGTTCAAATATTCGTGCTTCGCAAAACTTTAGGAGCTAAGAACAAAAACTCAACAGCAAAAGGAATCGGTCGTAGGAAGCGACGAACGGTTGAAGCACGAGTCCTACTAAATTATAATATTGGCCCTTTAACATGTATTTTGATTGTCCGTTAGGATATTTGGTACCTCCAAACTAAAGATGTCAAAGATCCAGCGACTAGGATTGCATTAATGAGCAAAATATGTCTAGATTCCACGGAAATTAATCTACAAGATAAAGATGAAAATTTACAGACTCTGCACTAAATAATAAAAATAAAGAAAATCCAGAGTTAAAAAGAGCAACAAGCACTTCTCAACTAGACTCTCTGGTTGATCCAGGTATATACTAACTTAATATTGGTAAAACCTGAAATCCTCAACGGAAAACATATATATATATATATATATATATATATATATTTACTTGCCTATGGCGTAAAACATAGAATTATTTTCGTCTTGGGGGTACGCGATCAAAAAAGTTTGGAGACCGCTGAACTAAGTAATCTAATAACACAAATAGCAAACCGTAGAGACAAAGACCTCTATCTAGAATTATATAAAGAAAAATTTTATATAAGTAAAAATAGTAAAAGCATTGTAGAAAAATTATCTTGAATCACAATTTGAAACATACATTAATTAGAACTCAAATTAAAACATAATATTAAGTGGAGTGAAATTTAAAATATAATTTTGATTGTAATGTGATTAAAACATTTTATTGAATCATGACATCAGTTGAATAATATTAATAATAATAATAATAATAATAATAATAATAATAATAATAATAATAATAATAATAATAATAATAATAATAATAATAATAATAATAATAATAATAATAATAATAATAATAATAATAATAATAATAATAGTATAATAATAATAATATTAATAATAATAATAATAATAATAATAATAATAATAATAATAATAATAATAATAATAATAATAATAATAATAATAATAATAATAATAATTAAACAAAAAAAAATAGTTGTTGAATTTGAAATAATAAAAGAAATTGCAATAATTAAAACTTAATTGCAACAATAACAATTGAAACATATTTTCAATGAAATGAAAATAAAGTATATCATGAATATTAATAACATCTAGTTTTCAAGTAATATCAGAATAATATGTAGAAAAATATAAATATTGTTTTGGAAAAATATTACCTTTCCGATGTAGTATGTAGACTGCTGTTGTGTTTGAGAATGTGTCAAGTATGAAAGCGATCGTGGTTGATGTAATGGTGGTGGGAAAGGAGAAGTTTATGATGTGTCGGGAATATATTTCGTTTTAATTTGTAGTTTGGAGCAAAGAGTTTGTTTTCG
>JABUQX010016130.1:0-20000 GCA_015478945.1 Trachelipus rathkii | reverse complement strand
ATTTCCAAATTTTTATTGAATCAAAATATGAAATTAAAATCAGATTTTATAATAAACCAATATTAATTAATAAACGAAATCAAAAAGAGGAGTAGCAAAATATTTATATTGCAGTTCATCAGTACAAAGATTATCTTCGCATGGCTCTTTGGGGTTGGAAACCGCCCCCCCCTTCTCCTATTCAACACTTCCCATGAACGGTCGCAGGAGTATTAAAAATATATTCTTCGATCGACACCACCCTGCATCCATGCAGGACAAGGTGCTTTGAATAATATATATATATATATATATATATATATATATATATATATATATATATATATATATATATATATATATATATATATATATATATATATATCCTTCATAAGATTAGCAATACAAAGGGTTTTCTGAATAACTAAGTAAAATAATTATATACCTTATTAATACGTTATCACTTTCTAATGTATCTTAGATATCATGGTAGTTATTAGGCATTAAAAAATTTCACTTTGATATTGTTTTAATAACGTAAAAATTACTAAACCTTTATTAACATTATTGACATTAACTCTGTTAGATAATTTTGATTGCAAAGCAGGGACTACAATATTTTTGTATTGCGTAATACATTCTTTTTTTTGTAGTTAATTACTTATAAATGTGTGATAGCATAATTTGACAGTATTAATACAAATATTATTTTATTCGTAACTTTTGATAGATAATTTTGACTGAAAAGCACTGGTTATAATATTTGTATCATGTTTTATATTCTTTTATAGTTAATCGTTCATAATTTAATAATAGTATAATTTACAAGTGGTCTTGGAAAATTAAAAGTGGTACAATGGTGTTTAATACAGAATGACCTATAAAACATAAGCAAATCTCCAAACATCTTTGTTATCTTATTCATCTAGATCTATGAGAATCTCCATAACGGTAACATCTTAACTAAGATGTGTGCAGACATTTTATCTGTTATATCCTCTAATTTATGTTAATTACTTAATTAAAATATGAAAAGAAGTTTAATCATTTTAAAACTTAATTATGATTTCTAATTACCTAGAAAACTAAGAACAAATTTTTGAAAAGTCTGCAAATTTCATATTTTAAATTTTTTTACAATTTATCCATGTACAGCATTATATAAAAAAATCTCGTTCAATATTTAATATTACAATAGGCCAGATACTCAGTTGATTTAATGCCATAACATTCAGATGGTATTCTCCAAATGACGAATATTCTCATGTATCACCGATTTCTCACTTATTGGCATGACAAGAGAATACTTGGCAATACTTCCGTATCAAGAATTTTAAGCAGGAACGACAAGCATTCGTTCACGTACAATTATTGATGATGCTTGCCTACAAATCTTGATGGCAGCATTCAGATTTCAGTTTATTAAATAATAAAAAACATGTAATATATTATATTAAATCTATACTGTAAATTTAACAACAACAACATATATTGTAAATATCTTATATAAAATCACGTATATATATATTATATATATATATATATATATATATATATATATATATATATATATATATATATATATATATTGTAAATATCTATAATAAATTCATGTCATAAATATATCGTAATACACCTTATAAATAAATATATTAAATTTTTTTTATTATTGATCAGATTTCTTGTCAAACTGAATGTAGCGCTCAAAAAGTTTTCATAATTTTGAGGTTATACTCGTACGATTTACTTACAAATGAAGAATGAACAAATAAATATTCTTATTTGATGCGTGGTAATACAAATACTGAATTCCTTTGAATCGCTTACCCATAACTGTCGAAAGTTATGTAAGTTACAACCAAACTCATATGTTATATTTCGATTTCTTGAGCGAATAGCAGCAGCAACTTCTTGGGAATGAAAAATTTTGTAACTGATATTATATAACTAATGTCAGAGGGATTATTTATTTATACAGATAATCCTACAGTACTTTTATGATTACTGACGACAATCAAGAGGAATTAATCAAAACCATGAGGGGTGCTTGAATGAAATTTCAACCATTCTGAAACAGAGATTAACTGGGAGCTAGCTCACTCATAAAAGTAATATTTGTTAACAACAATTTCCTAGCTTTAGTTAAAATATATATTAACGTTAAAAATTTTGAGAAGTTATATAAGCAACCGATTCTCATTTTCTGGAAACCAATCAATATTTTTAATATATATTTTCTGATTCAAATTACTTAATTGGGATGTTACTTTATAATTTAGATATTATATATCACTCACCAACTGTCACTTAAGGACAAAAATCTTTCAAAATTGGGACATGCGATAAAATAGAAGAAGCTCACTCAGGAGTAAACCAAACGTAAATTCATCTGATGAAAGCAGACGCAATCTTTAAACTGAGGAAGGGTAAATTCAAAAGGAAAACAATGATAACACAGAATTCTACAGAGCAGAGATGGCTAGAAAGAAAGTGCTACATCAAACAAACCTGGAGATTACAATCTCATCAAAGCTACACTGCAAAAATTCACCCAACGAATCATTGGGAGAAATGAAAAATGTTACAGCAAATTTTTTTTTTTCTTAATGGAAAATAAAGGGTGAAACTACTTTATAAAACACAAAATGTCTTTCCTGCTTTAAAAATAATGTGACACTTTTGCTACTTATTCTGACGACTCATTGCGTCTTTTTTTTTAAGTGTGAGAACATACTAGATAACATGTCAACGACTTGCCGCATAGATAAAAAGGGTTAAGAGAGTTAAAAAAAAAAGAATGGTTTATAAGTATTTTTAACTTTGTACTCCAATCTCAAAAATAATGTGGAGAAGGGCTTCACCTATAGGAGTTGGAGTATTTTCGAGAAGAAAAAATATCCGGGCAACTTGAAAAGATTACCAAAATTATAAAATCACATATACCTGAGAGTTTTATTTATTGGTTTTTATCCACTTATTTTACGTTTTTTTAGCTTTATTTTCTTTCTGCGTAGAAGATAATCAGAAATGTTCTCATATTTTTTATAAGCCTTCCTTTAAAAATGCTGTAAATCGTATTTCTTCTCCTGTATATTCCCACATTATACTTATCATCGTATATTATTACTCTACCTTGTCTCTCCAGTTATTACCATATAGGCATCGGCTGTTCCTATAATGCTATATTATTTTTTATCTTATTGTATCTTATATATATATATTATTAATTATATATAATATTTATATTATTGGTAGTAAGTATATTATATATTAATTTTTATGAGCAGGAAATTAGTAATTTGATTGGAATTATGTATTATGTATGTTTATATTTTGTTCGGGAGAAGAATACCATATCTAATTCAAACTATTATAGTATCAACATAATATAAGTATAGAAATAAAGATTTACGTATAATCTTCCTATGTAACTACTATGTTTGATGTATTAATTGAGGAGTAGGTCTAATCATTAAGTTTAGTCCATCTATTTCAGTTAGATCCTATTGGTGTGACTCATTGATATTATATTATATAGAGAGCGAGCGGTATTATTACTCGAGCAGAATATCCTTTTATGGAAGGTCGAATGTCGTCAGAGGTCCACTCTAGATATTTATCAACTTATTGCTGATTATACTAATATATGATATAGTATTGAGTATCCTGTACTGCTTCTACTATCTAGTATACTAGGAATATTTATTTTATATATAGAATACTCATAGTTAAAGTATAGTTATCTTTAATATTTGTTAGAGTATCCTCATAATGTCATCAGACTAATTTGTGCGATATTGTAGAGCATAGGAGAGAGTATTTTGTAATAGTTCCCTTGATTTGTTATCTATAGATATCGTTATCCTTAGTGTATTGAGGTTGTTTTGTATTCATGTGAAGTGTATCGTAAGTGTATATGGTTAATCTGGTATACCATTTTCATAGCTCTGGTCAAACAATCTGTAATATGCGATAAGATCCGTTATTAACCTTGTCTAGTGATTATGTCCTGTAGATGGATTTATTACATGCTATAACCAAGCATCAGTCTTGATGTTTTCCAGTTTTTACCACATACAATTCCTAACTCTGATACTGGCCTGGCTATGGTGTATATCCTTGTCGAACGGCTTCTTTTTCTGGACTTGTAGGTATTTATAGTTTCTGGTTCTTACCCTTTGTATACCGGACATGTAAATAGCCATTGTTACTCGTCTTATTAATATACTTGCAAGAAGTTACCCAACAGATTAATGAGTAGATGCCTTTAAAAACCTCTCCTTCAAATATCTCTCCTTATAACTCATTTTGATCTTCTCTCTATTAATATCTTTTAGAGATGCAGTTGAATATAGTATACCTAACAATAAACAAGAGAGAAACGGCAAGAATTTCCTTTCGACCATACCATCAAGAAAACTAAAACTAAGCTAGAGCAAATGAGAGATGACGAGAACCTCGAAGATGGAGGAGGCGAGAGAGAAGCAGAGAGAGAGGGAGAGAGAGAGTATAGAGAGAGAGAGAGAGAGAGAGATGAGTAGAGAGAGCAGAGAGAGAGAGAGAGAGAGAAGAGATCTAGGCGGGGTTTCATTTTCAAGGACATATTGCGTAATGCGATCCAATCGGAAAAATAAATTCTTGATGACCAATCTCAGACGAAGGGAAAGAAAATTTGTTCAAAACTGGATAAATAGATCCTAATGGAATTTCATTGCTAATCAAATCAAATATTTGAAATACGTTTAACATAGAAAGATTTTTCCCTCAATGACTCCAACTCCCATTTTCTTCTTCATTTGCACCAAAAAGTCTAATATACACACACTATTTAAACGAGAGTTATATCCAAATCTTGTTAAAAAATATCTATGCTTGCAAAAACACAACACATCCACCTTACACATCCTAATCGATTGGTAGATGGAGCTTCTCCACACCATCAACCTACACCACTATTCCAATGCAATCAAGCAACATCACTAGCTATAACTACTATTAAAATTGTTTCGCGAATATTTATCTATACTCAATTTATATACATATATTATACCATCCTATTACCTCTAACTATATATATAATACGTTAATATATATACCTAATTACTATTTTTTAATATTAGAGGAGACTCAATCATATATATATTATATTTCCCTCTTTATCTACTTCATTATATCCCTGAGTACTATATAAGCTTTTTATCACGATACATAGTACTATTCACTCTTACTGCACCACTCGACCAGTGAGCTAATGTCGCTATGTTTAGCATTGATAGATCAGTCTTATATTTATAGGGACTAGTTTGGCTGCTTATTTCTATTAATACTATATATATATAAATTATATATAATACTAATATATAATAAAGTCCGGGGCATATTATAATTATAATATTTTCCGATTAATGAGCAAATTCTTATTACTATATCGATATCGACTAGTAGTACTTTATCTCAAACTATTCCCTAGTTTCGTATCTGTTGACTAGGTAAAGGCTTGCTTTATTAGTTTTAACTGTCATGTATCATACTATACTATGCGCACTTCTTCACCACGTCGCTACCTGAGCTATATCTCAGCCTTTATACTGCCACCTTTTAATATAATATATCTCAGAGACTCACATGCCATAGTGCGTATCGACACAGTATCATCCGCCCATCACTGACTATACTTTCCCACTTATCTATTTATCTCCGTTATACTACTAACGGTACTCCCTCTCACTTATGCCCTGCAATCGCAATACCTACTCTCACTAGTATATTATTACTTATTATATAACTTATCTGATCCTCTCTTATTGCACACACTGCCACAGGATCACTATAACGGTACGCCCCACTACGAGCTAGCCTTCACTCGGTACTTTTTTCTACTATACTCCCTTCATGTCCCTCAGTTATGGTTCGTCCATCCCCACTGCTACTTCCTACACTACCACTATTACACACTATATCCTACCACTACTACCTCTTATCCCCCACACGTAGTCGCAACTATACCCCACTGTCACACAAAGTCGCACTCCACTGCGTATCACCGCGTTTTATCTCACTACGCTTACATAATAGCTTATATACCGTAGTTTCTCTGTATAGAGCTCACTTAACTGAGTTACTCATGCTATCACCCCCCTCTCCCGAGCTATATATATCATACGTATAGGTACATACGCTTTGTCACCTCCTATAACTTTTGAGAGGAGCACACTATACTACGATGACTGTACCGTATCATTCTCTCATCTCCTACCCCCTATCGTCATTCATGCGTATAGGCTCGTATAATCCCGTTAACTTATTACGTCGATTTCTTATACTCTCGTTCTATTCACTCATCATTTATGGTTTACTATTTCATCTATATTTTTCTTTAAATGTGTCAGGTCAACTCTATATACTATATATATATATATACTCTTTATCATTATATATATAGGTCCCTTCATATACTGACTAGTCACTTCTCTATATATACTTATACTCTTATACTTACTATATATCTATTCCTTATAGTCCTATTAAATTTATGATATTAGTTATTTTACGTATATATATATATATAATTAGCTTCCTACCGGTATTCACGTATACCGTGTCCTGTTGCCTCATCACTGATGTGACCTCAATCTATTTTTTTTTTGCTTCTTTCCTCCTTAGTTTCTTTACTCTGACTAGTATATTACTTTATTTCCGTCTTATATAATATATATATATAACTTTATATAGTATATACCCTTGTATATCTTATATCATTTATTTTCGTTCTCTTTATCTCATGCCTACTAGCTCACCTTACCCCTTTACAGTCGCCTCTTATATATTTATACCCTACCCTAAAATGAGCTTCTAAGCATAAATATATATTGCAACAAGAATCAAAAAACGCGTTTCTGAGTAGTCTAAGCCTATTAAAACAAATTATAGCAAATTAGCTTTATCCTATCCCGGAGTATATCGAGCGTTTTTTTTTACCTATTATTCCCTATCGTTGCCGTTGAGTCCCGAGCTCACTGCGCCTTTATTACTGATCACAGTAGGTAACGACTATCTTTATACTAGTCCGTCCTTGCTACATACGTCGACTCCCCAGCAGTTTGGGAGCAGCCTCACTAATTCATCTAAGGTACGTACCATACAGCTCACCTCACTCGCCTACCTTATAGAGAGGTTGGCTTTCTGCTCTAGCTCCACCCCCGCTCACTCCTACGCTTATCTATTCCTGTCCGTGCGCGTCCCTATTTTTGTAATTATCACCTCACGTATATAAGTAGCCACACTACTCACCGGGATATCACTATATATCTATAATTGACATACGGTCCATATCCTATCTCACTATAGTCACTTACGTCTAAGGCCTCCCCCCTCCTCCTTATCCTCTCATATATATACTTACGGTGTAGGGCGCCCTCATGAGATAACTTAATTATTTTACGCTGCTACTTCTACCGTCGGCCTGCTACGTCTTGCCTTGAGGCTCCAATATCTATTAATCAGTATATCTCTAGAGAGTCGCCTTGTACGTATTCCTCACTCCTACGGCTTATATTGCTCTTCGGCTCTATATCACCCGGTATGGCCACGGCTAGTGAGCCCAGTCATACCTCGACTATCACCCATACGATACGGCTTTGCGTTTTCACACACTAGGTTACGCTATATACTTAGCGAGTATATATACTTATAGTAGGCTTTATATTATATCTCTGGTTATATGGGTACTAGTAATATAATCTAAATGCGCATACCCTTACTCACTTCTTATAATTTGAATATGACTTACACTCGTATAATGTCCCGTCTGCGAGCCCCTCTACTAACTATATACTAAGTATATATATAATATATATACCTCCTACCTTTAGGATAGTCCTTCTACTAAATAACACGCTATTCAGCCTAATAACGATACTATGGGCTTCTTTCCTAACCGGTATACCATTCTTATTACGTAATGAGAGACTACTACTACTATTCGCGGCTACCCTGGAGCTACCCTTTACCCTATAGAGTAGACCTCCGCTTGTATACCTAGAGACGTACTTATTTATGAGAGCCCCTCACGGAGGTGTAGCCTACACTGACCTAAATAACTTATATATATATAGAGAGAGCACTCTTATGTTATCCCCGTCCTCTGACTCACGATATATATACTTTCTTACCTATATATATATATACACTACTCACCTGACCATGCTACCTATATCACTACACTACTCTAGTACTACTGCTATTTATAGTAGCTCAGCCTATACTACCCTAACTCACCACCCCCACCCCTCGTCTGCTTTGAGCTCCTTATATTATTTTAAATGTTGTCGTTGCGCTCATCGAGATGCTGTTTGTGTAAATTACTTTTTTGAAAAGGTTATTACGCTCTTATAATTTAGAAGGTTTTCGAGAAGAAGGTTACGATTCATCACTCATCCTCATATCTTGTATTCTATCTATTATTCATACTTGAGCTTACTATTATAATATTCCTATCATTTCATTTATCACTCACACTCATGGAGAGTTTATCCGTCGCGAGTTATCTGATACCTATTATAATATAATAATTATTATGTCTATATACGTCCTGTTGTTGGGGTATACCGAAATGTTCCTTTTCTGACCTTTTAGTTATTTTTTTGTTCTGTTTCGATCTTCGGACATACTACGATTTAAAATTTGTATAGCTGTTCTTTAAACTCGCTACCTCACTTCATAACTAATGAATATATTATATAGGTTTAATTAACACGCACTCTACACATGAACACTTTATCTTACACTTAATCATGGTAAATCAACAGACGCAGAAAAACAACTCAACATAATTTAAGTATATATATTTATAATTGACGTAATATTGTTTCTCAGATTAGTAGATCAGTACTACTACACATCCAAAGCTGATATTTTGTTAAATAGACACACTCAGTGAGAAAACGCACAAAATCAAGATATATGTTATTTTTAGGTGTTAAACTCCTCCCCAATTTGAACAAACGGAGAGATATATCATTGCATTTTTGGGGGGTTTTTTTTCAAGTAATTAAAATATCCATGAACAGGAGAGAAATTAATTAGAAGAAATTTCTACGTCAGATGGAGAGGGCAAGGTGCGGTTATTATCAGGTGAGGGAACACAGTTCCTCCAAATTAAACATGGATATTTAATCTCTATTCACTTTTATTACTTTAAGTGGTTTTCTTCGGCTACACACGTATCTTCAAATAGGATGTGTAGCATCGCATCGCTGGTATTTACTGGCAAGAGATGCAAGGATTGATCCCCGTTATATGCTCTATCTACTTTTAGTACGAAGTACGTTTAGGCGGTTATAATCTATTTTATATCTAGTTTAAAAGAGCATAACGCGTGTGGCTGGTATCTTCGAATTTTAATAATTTGAAGTTCTAATTAGAATGACATCAAAGTAAAGCAAATGTAATTTTTGTACCTTATGGTTCTTAGAATATTAATAGTAAATATGAGAAAATTAGTAATACATTGAATAAGGATTTATATATTAATAGTCACTAATAATTACTTTAATATACTATATTCTTACTTCTTCACTCTATTTATTATATTTATAGTACTTCCCTCTACTTAAATATCTCCTATACTAACTTATATAATACTATAATACTTACTTATACTCTATTACTACCATTACTTTATAATTAACTATATCTCCTAATATAGTATAATTTTGGGTCTATTCTAGGCTGAGTATACGCTATACCACCGTGCTCCTAGGTGGTATATCAGGTACCCCGACTCGTGGAGTTGAGGAGGATAAGGTAAGGCGGTTATTGGGACTCGATTGGTGGTGATGAGCAAGGATATATACGTTGAAGAAACTGAACTGAGATCAAATTGTATGAACTTATTTTGAATTACGAGCTTGTCACGTGGGCGAGCTCTTAACTCACGATAGTATTATACACAGACCAGTGTAGGCGGGCGAGGGTTTGAAGAGTTGGTCTCTCACTAAAGACAATTCAGGCTTTGCGTTTTATGAAATGGGATGGGATTGTTAATTTTGATCGTCTAGGCAATCACACCCTATACGTGTAGGGGTATATGATGTCGCGAGAACTTTTGAGGATAAATAATTTGAGCAATTAGAAGGGAGGTTGGGAGGAGAGTGTTATAACAGGAGGTCTGGCACCCTCGGGCCCTTCTTGTCCCTCTGGCCTGAATTTAAATTGTAAGTGTTATGTGTGAATTGATAGTGTTAGAAAATTATAGGAGGCTGCCTTGTCTGAGGATAATAAGAGAGGAGTATTTTATTATAGTTGTATATGCACAACATGAACGCTTGGATAATTATGAGAAAATGATAGAGAGATGGTATTGTGGGAGTAAGTGTTATTGGTGTGAAAAGTTGGGAGATTAAAAGATATATATATAGTATAATATAGCGGTCCTTATGGTAATGTACTGGATTCGCTTTGGGGGTATACAACTGGTCTTTATATCCCTCTTTATTATAGGTCTATTATTTACCTTTATCTTGCTATATAGTCGGTCGTAATATATAGTATATATATAGTATATATATTATAATATACGGGTGAGTAGGCGGGGTTGGTGCTTGCGTGCTTTGGATATATGTGTAATTTACCCCGGTTTCTTGGCGGGATTCGTTTCTAGCTCACGGGTATGGGGTCAGGGACCGTCCTTTTATATATATTGTCTAGTATATATAGGTCCGAAATCCTATCGCACATCTTTAACAGGAAGGTTAATATTATAGTGAAAAGAAAATAATAGGTAAAACTAGCAACCCTGTTATAAGGTTTAGATTTAAATGTTATAATTTGCATACTGATTGAGAGAGAGAGGTTTAACGGAGGTTATTTTCTTTTTTTTATTAATGTTTATATTTTTTTAATGTTAATTTTTAAAAAAAAAATTTTTTTTGAGTGAGTTATTCCTGTGGGTTTAAGGGATATAGGATAGAGAGAGGGGCGAAAGAGGGTGGGAGGATAGTAATACGTAGTTAGATGAAAGGAAGAGAGAAATGAATTTATTTTGATTATTCTTTATTGTTAAGTGATTAATTGTGGCTAATGTGGTTAGAGGTAAAAAAAAACAAATATTTTATTCTTGTTAATTCTTCATTATTCGCCTGGTCATAAAGTATATTTCGAAAAAACAAACTAGAATAATTTGGTTAGTGTAGATATTACCTCATTATGTGCTTAATTTGGAGTATTTTTGTAAGAGTGAAAAGTTTGTAGCTTCTTAGGTAATTTGGATAGTTTCATGTGGAATTTCGGGTAGTTTCTGAGGTAATTTGGCATGGTATAGTGCTTATATATATATATATATATAATATATTACGTAGGTGAGGTATATGTAGTTTTTAGGTATTCACTCACGGCTATTCTGGAGGCCCTGCCCCCCTCGTTACCTGTGTGTGCTGGTCGCGTGGGCAAGAGATGTATAAAGGTGCTGATAAAATTATATTATGGGAGTAAGTCTTTATGAATTAGTTAAGACATTTTTTATATATAAGGATATCGGGAGGGGTTCTGATGGGTGTAGAAGTTGGTATTAGTTTTTTGTATTATATTATTATGGGGTTCTGTTTTTTTATGTTAAGTATGTAGTAAATTAATGGAGTGATTGGGGCAGAATGGGTGGATCGCATGATGCAGTTGGGGTGGGTTGATGATGAAGAGAAGAAAGGCGGCGGTTTCCCTGTGGCCATGGACCGCGGTGGCGGGGATTTCCTTGAGATGCTGGTTGTGGTGCTTTGGAGCAGTTTTGCGAGGCTTGTGTATTTTGGCGGGTGTGTCACGGGTGCCCCCGTAGACATATACGTACAGTAAAAGAGTGTGATATAGTAGATATTAAATAAAGAGTATGTCTTTCGTCTTCGGTTATTCAGTAATGAGAGTGAGATTGTTGCTAGTAATTATGTTATTAATTATTTAATTAACTATTATTGTTCATTAATTATTATTATGAAATATATTTAAATGATCATATAATAAATTATATTATTATATTTATTATTATTATTATTATTGAGGTTTTAACGAATTTATTTGATTTATTCATTATTATTATGTTATTTAGTGTGAGAGTTTTATTTGTGTTATGTATTCTGCATCTATCTGAGTGATTGAGTGTAGAGCCTGTTGATTCCCACTCTCTACGTCCGTGTGGATTATTATTAATCTCATGTGTATGTATGTACTCTACTCTCGGAGTAATTACTTATTATTATTATTACTCTAGTTATATCAGTTTTAGTTATTTTTGATTACACAATACTCCCCCCTCTCCGTTAATCTGGGATTTTTAGTATTGTAAAATTAATTTGGTTCTAAATATAATAAAAATAATATTTTACTATTATATTATTATTTTATTATTATTAATTTATTAATTATTATTATAATTATTATTATTATTATTATTATTATTATTATTATTATTATTGATTAATTATTATTATTATTATTATTATTATTATTCTTATTAATTATTGATGAGTTAATATTTATGTTATTAATATTATTATTAATTATTCTTAAATTATTATTATTATGTTTATAGTTTAATTATTATATGCTAGTACATGTAATTTAAGTTAAAAGATATTTAAATAATATATCTGGATAATATGTGGCATGTCATCAGGACCAATAGTTGTAGGCGCGACAATATATTCTAAATTTGAGCGTGGTAGGGAATTGATATGAAATGATATACTCTAGTCAAGAATGTATTAAAAGAGATTGTATCAAGGTTTAGTTAGCTTCAGGAGAAATAAGAATTTTTTATAGTTATGGGAGAGGAAATTGTGTGTTGCTGGGTGTTTACAAGGGATAATTAAAATTATCGAATTCTTGAAAATTATTAATTAACTATCTTATATAAAAGAATAGAAATTATGAAGGTCTTATAGAGAGAATATTGTAGAGTTATAATATAATGTTGATGTCAAACATAAGTATTGAGAAAAAGACTATTGAGTGTGAAATTATACGGATATAATTATCACTTTTAGTGGAGAGATGTATTATCATAGAGAGAACTTGTATAGTTTAAGTGTGTAACGAACATGTTGCTCACCATAATGACGTGGCAGATAATAGAGAGCGTTCATGATCTCAGTACTAGCCGAAGAGAGCGAGAAAACGAGATATGGACACATAGTGTAATGTTGGAGGGCGAGGACAGATACGTTATTACAGTGTGCAATTCACTCTATTGGGAATGTGTACTTCAATGGTACGCAGTTTTTTGGGTGCGGGGGGTCTGTTGTGGCCTGGCATGTGATTACATTATCTTCTTTCATCTTTATGTGAGAGGTGAGCTTCACATTGAGTTCATTGAATTATTATTACTTATTAATGTAGTCTCAGTTATTATATTAGGTTGGTCGTATTGAGTGTATTGAGTGTTATTTATTATTTGTCTCCGATTTACTTATTCTGTCAGATGGAGTATTTTATATTCTGAGCTTATTATGCACAAGGTGAGAGTGAGTTGACGGATGTTTGCTTAGCATTACACATGGTGATCTTAAAGAATGTAAACCATGAGAAATTTATGTGATTTGGTTATGATGTATCTATATGTGGAGTGTGAGTATTTACTTTATATTAATATTTTGGGAATTAGTTTATTTATTGAGTGCTCTTCTATATTATTTTACTTCTAAATGTATTATGTTTACATGTGAGTATTATTATCTCTCTCACTCTCGTTATGTCATGATCTATCAATTGTTAGGATAAGCTAAACAATGTATTAATTAAATTGGGAAAAAAAGATATTCTTAATAATTCAGTAAGTTCTAAAAATAAAGAGATCACTTTAATATTATTTGCTAAAGTAAGTGTATTATACTTAGTAGTTATAACTAACTTGATCTTTGGACTATCGCTCTTAATGGATGAGATGTAGGTTCTGGCTTGTTTTGAATGAGCTTATCATAATTGTGGTGGCATTTATGGAGACCTATCAATTATTTTATTTTACAGTATTGTTATTTCGTACAGTTGAGCTATACCTTGAAGTATATTTTTCTATCATATAATTATGTCTGTGATATCGAGTAAATCTAGAAATAAGATTCTTAAATTCTATATAGTGATTTATTTCTTTGTTTATTCAGGAATTATCGTATCCGTAATACTTATCTCTATATGTGTTATTCCCAAGTGAATATGATATCCAGTAACACGACGTAGATCGAGAAAAGTAAAAGTAGGTGAAGGAGTGCGAGAAAAGGATTTTTAAACGAATGTTGATGAGTCTCGTCGTCCTTGACATTTTTTTTTCCCTCTTTTTCTATAGTAAGTCTATCGTCACTGCCCGCTACACTCGAGTTGTATGTCCTACTACTTACTTTTATTGTATAATATTTTCTTCTGAATATTATGTATAATTACGCTGTCTCCTAATGTATTTTAAGGGATAACCACGATCTTCATTCTCTTTTTATAAAAAAATCAGTTTCTGGTGTCACGGTAAATTTTCCTGGCCACAGAGAATATATTCTGAAGTTGTAGAATTTGTGGTACGCAAATACACTTCATTAATTTAGAGACTCACCGATATAACTAATAATAGCGGGAACCTTTGGGTACACGCACACGCTACATTTAACCACACGGATTCATTTTGCCACTTCATGGCTTGAGATATATTGTCGTATAAAATTTTTACGAGGTAACACCACGGATTACTGTTGACACGGTTGGTGGATTTAGAGAGATATAACCATCTTTGGTTAATACGAGCATACATTTTGTGACACAACACACTTTTCTCTATATAAGGTGGGAGGCTACACAGGAAAATGTTTCATTGGACTGCTATCGTAAAAGTGTCTGTTTAAAATTACATCCACACTCGTATACCCTTATAGATACTGAGACCTATAGGGTTTCTACCCTTTTCACTTTCTCCTCTACAGGCCCAGTCTTTGTACGTTCCTTATTATATATGAGTATATACATATATACTCATAACCCCTTAACCACTACTTATGCTCGAGAGACTATATACCCCTTACTTCATATAATATATATATATCTTTACTTTATCTACTTATATATATATTACCTGTATATATATCTATACTACTCTATAGCACTCACTTTCATACTATCCGAGAGTTTTATATTTTCCTTGAGCCTTCCTTCTATCTACCCGCTTGGAGGCGCCCTCATACTAGTATTGGGAGTAGAGAGCCATTTACTACTGAGCTACAGAGTTTTACTCTATCTCATTCACTCCTTATTATAGTCATTTTCTGTCATCACTACGTGGTATAGGTATATACTTGTGGTCTGTCTTACGCGCCTTTACCCATCCTCTTTAGGCTATACCCTTATATTCACTCATACTATCTATCCTTCTTTATCGCTTACTTAGTGGAGTAATACCCTTTGGCTTCTCTCATCTTGTTAGAGATTTACTTCATATTACCTATATATAACTTTCCTACCCCCCGTACTTTATCTGAATCAATTATATAGTGACTTTTCCCCATCCTCTCTCTAATATTCTTATATATATATCTATATATCTATATTATATATATATATATTCTATTATATCTTAATCTTTATATATAATTATACTATATATATATATTCTCTCTATATATCTATTTTAAAAACTTACTATTCAAAACTTATAATTTAATTTAATATTATCTAGGGAGTTTATATAATATCTTTCATTATCTTCTATATATATATATATATAATATATATAATATATATATATATAATACTATATAATTGTTTATTTATATACATGTGGGTATGTGTAGTTTGTTGAGAAGATATATGGGATATGTGTAATTTTTTCATTCTATAGTACTATGTATAAGTTATCTCAATCATCTGGTCAATATTATTAGGAGATCATAAACATTTTGGAACTATTTGGTTCATATAGAGTAATGTAGAATCATATAATGTACTTAAGTTAATTGACATGTATACGATAAGTAAATTAATTATATATTTGTAAACAAATACTAATAATAAATAATTTCATTTATTTGATCTGACTTTAAAATTTAAGATTTTTGTGTTTAGTGTAAGGATTATGTACATAATGATTAATATTGGGATAAATATACTGGTATATATTATTATTTTGAATTTATAGGTATATTAGGGTACATTGAGTCAAAGGGTAACAAACGAGAAAGTGTACCAATTAAATTTCATAATTCTATACTTTATAATATTAAGATATCATTTCTTACTTCACTATACACTCCTAAATATTCAACTCCTCCTGCTCCCTACTCACACATCATAACCTCCGTCTTCCCCCTAATGATTTTTCATTCCCTCTCAAATAGCACCTCGTTCCATATGCCAATATAAACCTCTGCAGAGCCTCCCTTGAATTCGAGATCAACGCCAGATCATCCGCGGTAAACCAAAGATCTTCTCCACCCACTCCTTTCCTGTACGCAACTCTTGCCACAATAGTTCCCATAAACTTATCGGAAACAAAATTGGGCGAAAGTAGCACTTCCCTGTTTTAAACACACTGTTGTTATTCCAAAACCAACCTACTATCATACGCACTGTGTTTTCACCGAGCGCTTGGCAGCAGCTGTCCACATACGTGCTTTTTAAAGCTCTTATCAGTAGTAGGTACCTCATACTCCCTTTTCCCCAGAATCCTCCACAAGATCTCCCCTCGGAAAACGGTCGAACGCCTTTTCTAACTCGATAAAAGGCCAAAATATGCTTTCCGGTTGATTCATTAAGTCTTTTCATCCACATCATCTCTTAGTGCAAAAACAAAATCAAACTTGTTCGATCTTCCCCGGTCCGAAAACCATGTCGAAAACTATGCTGCAATTCACCCAGTTAATTTTCGACTGTGTCCCTCAAATCTTTCGCTTTCCAATATTCTCCTCCGTACACCTTTTGGCATTATGTGGCGATCAAGAGCAATTCCCCTGGTAATTTTTACAGTCGGTTTTATCACCCTTCTTATTATTAAGGACACATGAATACGATTTAATTCCAAAATCTTCCGGTGTTTTCCCGCTTCGTTCCAGCACAATTGTTCATTTTACTTTCGTCATCCACAAAAAAGCAACCCGCCTTCACGGCAGCGCTCCTTTCCAATATTTCCCAACAGGCAGCAGTTTCTCGCCCTAACTGCTTCCATCACCACACCGTTTTTTCATCCTTTCTCATCTCGCTTGTTCACCACCTCCTCAGGTACAATCTGCCACTTCATTTTGTCATCCATCTACTTCTTAGCTTCAACTTCACATTGTTCTCTTCTCTATTATGCTATTCGGGATATTCAAGAGCTGTTCGAAATATAAATATTCCTTCCACCTTTCGCTGATATCGGACGGGCTTGTTAATAAATAATGTTCCATCTTCATTTTTTATTGCATAGGTTTGCGAGGCAGAACACCTTCTATACTGCTTTTTTTTCAATGCCTGTACGATTCTCTTATCTTTTATACTGTATAGTATAAAACATCCATTCTCCTCGACAATCCTTTCCCATGGCTCTCCTTTTCTCTCTTTTTATCTGTTCAGCCTCTCTTCTCGCTTCCACATATTCCTCCCTCTCCTCCACTCTTCTAGTATTTATCCACCTTCAAAAACATTTCATTTCTCTCTTTACCGATGTCTGAACTTGTTCAATCCACCATGGCGTTTGTTTCTTTTTTTCTTTAATGGGTTGTCTTCATTTTCACAACACCCTCAGACACCTCCCACAGAGCGTCCCTCAGTGCTTTCCAACTCTCCGTCCACCTCCGCATGCCATCCACATTCCTTCTTTTACCCCCTCCATTTTCCCTCTTAAATAATTTTTTCCTCGTACATTCCGGCTCGTTCGGCAACTTCTTTCCACCATGAATCTCCTTCTAGCCTTACATTTATATGGTTTAACTACCATTTAAGCGGATCTTTCTTTTTTCATATATACTATATATAATATATATATATATATATATATATATATATATATATATATATATATAATTATATAATATAATATATATATATAAATATAATATATAATATATATAATCTATATATATATAATATATATATATATATAATTATATAATTAAATATATATATATATATATATTTATATATAAATATATATATATATATATATAATATATAATATTATATTGATATATATATATATTATATCTAATTATATTATACTATAATCATATATATATCATCATCATCATCAATCTAATCGGCCAATTTCCCACTTGGGATCGGAGGCGGATTCAGCACCCCACTGAACCATGAGAGGCGTAGCGGCGTGTACCAACCTGCCTCAGTTAACGGTGACAAACTATCAGCCTATGGGGTAGCAAGTTGAGGGGAATGTCGATAGTACTTAGTCTCCAAAATTGAGGGGAAAAAATCAAAACAAAAAAATGGATAGGCGGCTTAGTAACGTCACAGATTGGACGTTTGGACCTGGCATTCTCTTCTGTTTACTACAGTCAGGTATTTGCAATTTTATAAGACACTCAAGGAAGCTCGTGGAAGACGATTTAAATAATCGATTTGGGGGTTTAAGACAACGATACAATCGACTTGGAATGCATTCAAATAAATGAAACTTTAATCGATCATTTAAAAACATTCAAGGAACCAAAAAAAAAACTAGGTTCAGGTTAAAAAACTCTGGAAACGGGTCCCTTCAAGTCCCTCAAAAAAAATGGCCGGAACCGTCCGCTTGGAATCTGCGGATTCAAGAAAGAACCACAGGTGTCTAATACTTTAAGCGAAGAAGAAGAAAATTTCCGCGGAAACTCCTGACATGACTTGGAATTTTTCTTGTCGTTCAGCAAGCTCAAAAGCCTCAGAAACGGTCTTTGCCAGGCCTTGGAAATCCATGCCTTCGTCACGTCAAGCTGAAGAAACATCGGAATGTTTGCAAAATGTTGCAAAATGTTGCAACTATTTCTTGCTGACGGATCGTGGCCCACCTTACCTAACTGGAAGTCACTATTCTTTTGCTCGAGCTTCCATTGTGTTCAGCAGGCGTTGCTTCTCTGCCAATATCTTGCAAAATAAGTGAATAAGTGAATGATTGTAAAGAGGACAGGAGGGTTGGGTTCAATGTACATTTTTTTCAAGTACAAGTACAAGTACAGTCAGAATTGTTCAAGTACAAGAACAAGTACAAGTAATAGTAATAGGGATTTAGTAACAAGTACAAGTAACAAGTACAAGTAACAAGTACAAGTAACAAGTACAGTACTTTATGATGAAAACTTTGCATATATATTATAATAATATAATATATAAATATAATAAGTATATACTATATATATATATATATATTATATTATATATATATATATATATATATTATATATATATATATAATATCTATATATAATATTTAATATATTATATAAAAAAAAAAAAACTACCTTTTAACGTGCTTCATCCCCTATGCAGGGGTAACACGGGGGGAGCACAGGAAATCGAACTTTAAGGCCGGACTATCCCAAAACCAGCGCCACCAACGTGTTCGCAGTCAAGTTTTAATTCTTGCCCCAAGGTAGATAAAACCCAAACTTCTACGCGGAGGATTTGAACCAGCATCCTCTCGTATGAGAGGCGGTGGTGACTCAACCTCCTTGCGGCTTAAGTATTGTTCTTATATAATATATATGAAATATATATATATAGATATATATATACCTATATAGATATATATATATAATATAGATATACTATATATATATAATATATAATTATATTATATAATATATATATCAATAACTATTAGTTATATATATTATATATAAATATATTATATATATATAATATTATACTATATAATATTATAATATTAATCTATATAATATATAATATATATATAATATATATATAATATACTATATTATTATATATATATATAATATATATATATATATATATAATATAAATATTATATATATAATATATAATATAATTATATTATATATAATATATTATATATA
>JABUQX010016129.1:40000-57500 GCA_015478945.1 Trachelipus rathkii | reverse complement strand
GAGGTTGGAAAGTTAGAAGGTGTCTTAGAGAGGGAGATTTGTAGAAGTTGTGTTTTAAAATTTTTTTAAGTTTCACACAGGCTGCAGAAGTTCCCATTGGAAATCCTTCCAGATCAGCACAGAATGAATCGGAAAGATTAAGACGAGAAGCAATTCTAGAAGCAAAGGAAGGAGCAGATTGAAAATGAGTTAAAAAATGGAGGGTCAAGCCATCGGCATATGACATGGGGGTAGGGTTAATGAGCAGCTGAGAAATCATTAATAAAAGCTGGCATAGGAATAGGCATAGAGAGAACCCTGAGGAACACCACTTTTGAACCATGGAAGAAAGGAGAAGTCGCCCCTAATCCAAAAAACACAAGGGCCGATATTGAGTGAATTTGAGAAGAAGCTGGAATAAGTAACAAAGAGAAGGAGGAAACCAAAGAAGGGAAGATTGTAAAGTGGTGATACCTGTCATACCCGTTCAAATCCTTAGATATGTTCAATTGCCACCACCTGTCTCCCCCTATAATATATATATTACTCATATATATATTATATATACTATATATATATATATATATATATATATATATATAATATATTATATATATATATATATTATATTATTTTATAATATATTATATATATATATATATATATATATATATATATATATATATATATAATAGAAAGAAACCTTTATTATATATTATATATATTATATATATATATATAATATAATATTATATATTATATAAATTATTATATATAATATTAATAATATAATAATTATTATTAAATTATATATATATATGATATATATATATATATTATATATTATATAATATATATTATAAATATATATATATATATAAATACAAATATATTAACATAACTGGTAATGAATAGTTTCCTTTTCGAAGATATAGAAACAATTTAATGAACTAGAAAAAAAATCACTAATTAAAAAGCTCCTACTAGTGCAAAATGTGAATCTATATTATGTTAAATTAATTGTAAATAATTCTTTTCAAGACATTAATAACGCTTGAATAACCTTTACATTGCTTAAATTTTTATTTCCTAAAAAAAAATAAAATAAAATACAAATAAATAAATATAATATATATATATATATATAATATGTTATATATCTTATATATATATATATTATATATAATATTATATATATACTATATATTATATATATATATGATTATATACTATAACATGTTTTATGGAATGAAATGTAATACATACACATACACACACACACACACACTCACACACACACACACACACACACACACACACACACACACACACACACACACACACAGCTTCACAGAATACACCTTTTTAATAGGAGAGGAGATTCCTTACAAAAATTTTCTCAAACCAAATTGTAACACTCTTACAACTGCACAAATTGCTAAATCCCCAAAAAAGTTTCCCTGGGTCATTACTTTTACTTTAAGAAATATATGACTATAAAAGAAGTTATTTTAAAGTAAAGAAAGGCGAGAGATTGCGAATGCGAAAGAAAAAGATTATTCCCTGCCTGTTAAAATTCATGTAAAGAAGAACTTGCTTGTGCTTCATCAGTGCTTCAGCGAGCATAAAGTTACTTTGGTTGGAGAAATCTAAACTCAGATAGTTTAGAGAAGAAAAATTGAAAGGAAGAAAAAAAAGATTATCAATTTATGCTTAATAAAAGAGTGTAATGTTAAAAAGCTCTTTAAATTTTACTTTTTTATTTACTTATTTATTTGTATTTTTCTTTAAACGGATTGGTTGAAAATAGATACGCTAAATGAACAAAATTTCAAACCTGTAACAATAGATTGAAGGTCCAAAGATATTAAGTTAAAAATTAATGATTCACTGATCTCACCTGTGCTGCAAGTTAAAATCCTCAAGTAATTCATATGTTGAGTGCAATAAAAACAATAATTTTACTTAAACATCAATTATAAAATATTTCGCTTGATTCTATAATTTTCTCATATTTTAAAACTTTGATCTTCAGTGACAGCGAGAAATTTTAACCAGATGAATTGGCTTTTGCACTATAAATACTAATGTCGCTGTGATAGAAGTCAATGAAGGTTTGCCATTTGATGATTTCAAATGAAAACGTTCTTGTAATGATACTATGACATTTCAGAGATTACCATCATTGTACAGGTTACAGTTTGAGATATAAATGCAAAAAACTTAAAAGCTTGAAATATAGGAATATGGTGTGATAATGTGAAAACTACTCTGCATATAGAAATATAATTATTATCAAATGATTTAACTAATATGTTAATAGAAAATGTATCGACTAATGGAATCAGAGTTAAAATGAGAAGATGACGGTGAAAACTTTATATAATAATGAATCAAAATGAAATATACAAATATAAAATTGTAGGAGATTGAATGAAGGTATACACTTGAAAAAAACTCAGTTTGAGCCTGTCAGGAAGAAAATGAAAGAAGGGTTTGTTGAATACCAAATGTTTTTACCTCACATTTTCGAAAATTTTCTTTAATTTATTGCTACATAACTGATTCTAAGAGACATGAGAATGAAATTAATTACAAAATACCGACGTCGAAAGCATAAAATTATTCTTATATAATATATATATATATATATATTATTATAATATATATATATATATATAAGTATATATAATATATAATAGTATATTTATATACATATATTAGTATATAATATATAATATATTGATATATAGTATATATATATATACTAATTATATAGTATAATATATTATTCTTATTTACCATCTCGCAAAGTAGGGTATTTTCGCCCTTCAGATGACCAGCACCTTCGTTTCCCTTATGCCCCGAAACTCTTGAATCCTAGAGCACTCTAGCGAAACTATTTTCGGCATAATGGTTTCCGAACGCCAGTGCTCGAGCCTAAATCACTCTCAGGTAGGGTTTATTACCCTTTCAGTTAGAACTAGCATCTTCCATAAGGCCTCAAAACCGTTCTCCAGAGCTCTCTAGAGGATCGTGCTTCTAGGCGCATAAGATTCCAACGCTGGACAAAGAGTATTACAAGCAAAAAGGAAAAGGACCGGGTTTGCTAGCCCTGTCGCCCTATAACCATGCGAAGAAATCTTCTTTGTCCTGACCGCGGACTCAAGACATCAAATCTTCTGTTTAACACAAAATCATTTTCACCTGACTCCCTAATAATTCCATCCTATATCCAAATATATACTCGTACATATATCCAAATCATATTTAGTTTTTCATTATTACCAAAACAAAAAAAAAAAAAAACAAAAACGATTAATCAAAAACGTTTTCAAGCTTGCTCAAATTATTTTGTTAAACTCCATCATCTATAAATAGTGCGGAAGACATAAATATAAAAAAATTGTTGCTCCTCTTCTTGAAATGTTTTATAAAATATTAATCTTTCTTTTAATTAATTTATAATTTTGATTTTTCATTTCCGAAATGTTTCAACTTAAATTTAAAATATTTTATCAAGTAGAAGGTGAAGCTGGCATTACTGAGTTGATTAAATTTTTAACTTCTTCTGCATTCATATCTTGGCTTCATCCCTATTCAGACTCAAAACATTTGGAGCTTGCCTAGAATAAGCTCTCCCAATCCTTTTCTGGCTTCTTCACAATTCTTTTTCTCTTAGCTCATTTTCCTTGAGTCACGAATCCTAAGTATATTAAACTTACTTATAACTATATATCATAATAATAGTACTATATATATATATTATATATACTATCACTATAGTTACACTAATAGGTATATTAGTATATATATATTTATTATATAATATTATATATCTATATATAATTATATATATATATATATTATGATATATATATATTATTAATATATATTCATATATAGTAATATATATTAAGTCATATATATATATAGTATATAAAATACCTATATATATTATATATATAATATATATGACAAATATAAATTATATATATACATAATATATATAATAATATATATATATTATATAATATATCATTATATATATATAATATAGTATAATATATTAATTCAGCATGATTCACTGCATAGTCCTGTATTAAGGTGGGTGAACTAAAAAGAAGTACGAAAATAAAACGAGAGTATAAAAATAAGAGTAGGTGAAAGGAAATGATCAAAATTGATGGTGATATCAAATCAAACAGATATATTTGATGGTATCGATAAAACTAGATAACCATAGTAAACAAATAAAACTTTGAAACAATAAAAAACCATAAAGGTGCCATACATTTAAAAACAACCCGAAACAAAGGGGTTTTTTTTTTTTGTTCAAAAAAATTTGAATACATCGGGAAATGAATGAAGATTTCTCAGTTTAATTGACTGGATTCAATAAAATGTGAGTTACACTGACAAAGTGTGAGAAATACATAAATAATTAAATGCAAAAAAAATTTTATCCTTAAAAATAATAATAATAATAATAATAATAATAATAATAATAATTAATAATAATAATAATATAATAATAAAAATAAAATTTTGTTTACTATATATATATAAATATATATATATATTATATATATTATATATATATATATATATATTATATATATAATATATATCTATATATATATGAATATATATTATATAAGTATATTTAGGGCGAATCCTTATTGCATTGCTTAGGCATGCCATGCCATGACTTAAGTGAAAAGTAATAAAAGAAAATTTGTGATTGGTCAGTAAACTGGGATATGTCTTCTAATGTATCTAATATAGCAAAAATTCAATTATATTTAATTTTCAATTCTCCGAGCAGCCCACGTGGAGTAGTAATATCAAGTTGAAGCGGGAATGTCGGTTCAGAAGTAATCGGACCACTCCCCTTAGGGAGCTTAGAGACGTTCGTATCCACTTAAATTGTTACCCCCTCTTTGATGCGTTAATCTTGTCCGTATATAGGTATACTATACGTAATATAATTAAATATTATAATTATATATAAGATATATATATATATATATATATTATATTAGTATATATATATATAGATATGATAATATATATATTGTATTGAGGTCACACGGTTAGGGTTCGAGTTTTTATTCTCCTCAATGTAGCGAGTTATAATTATCCCATCCCCTTCAAACTTGGTACACCTATAACGGGTGGTGTCACCTCGTCAAAGACGAGGTTAAGCATCCTTACACCTCTCGTAGGTGGGAGCAGGCCCCATAAAGTTTTTGGACCCCCTTAGGGAGTCTTAGAAACATCGTATCCCCCTCAAACTTGGTACCCCTTCTTTTGAGGACGTAACCTCATCCTGCATCCCTGAAGCTATTGCTTTATTGATTAATTGATATTTTTAATAAAATTTAAAAATATATTCGCTCTCATGTAAAAGGCGAAAGTGTCGGTTTCGAGCCGGGTTAAGCCGGTTCGCACCTGTGACAGCTCGTCGATGGTTGAAACCAATGTATTCGATCAGCACCCATCATTACATAGGGTTTGATGTAACATACATTATGCAAGTCAAAAGCAAGTTTTGGATTCAATCACCGCACTGCTATCTCAGCTCCCACTCAACCTCCATTCTGACTCAGCTCAGGAGTGGTACCAACTCCTTCTCGGACTCAGACTCCTTCCTTCCTCTGCTATGCACTTTATACTTTCTTTTTTCTTCTGAAAGCCCCTCCCGGGGACTCTCAGACATCCCCATAGGAACCTGAAATCTTCAAAATCAAGTTCTACGGGTTCGAAAAGATAGGAAAAGACATCTTCCTTTGACTATTATATGTTTATTTCAAGATTCGGCTCCGGCTCCGGATCCGAATTCGGCTAAGTGTCCCGCATCATAAACCTACTCAAGATCCGACTCCTTCTCAAACTCTAATTCCTAGTGAGAAGCATGTCGGCTGCATATTTTCCACATACTATAACCATAGCCAAGTTTTGGTGCTCAGCACCCCCTGTGGGAGCGCAGCAGTGTGAAACCTCGGCTCCGCCGAGGTGACACCACCAGCAATAAGGATAGCAAGTTTGAAAGGAATACGATCACTAGAACTCGAGAATAAAAACTCGAACCCTAACCCTATGACTCAATAATATATATATATATATAATATATATATATATATAATATATATATATACTATATATATATAATATATATATATATATATATATATATATATATAATATATATGTATATATTATATATAATATATATATATATTATATATACTTATTATAAATATATCAAATGTAAAATTTTCCGCGAAAATTCAAATTTTAGCAGCCAAAAACTTTAAGGGGGCTGCATTCCCTACGGAGATGCAGGGATAAGCAAACTCGTCTTCGACGATGTTACGTCTTCAAAGAGGGGGTTCCAAGTTTGAGGGGGTACGATGTTTCTAAAACTCCCTAAGGGGGTTCAAAAACTTTAAGGGAAACTGCACTACTACGAAATTGCTTCATCAAAAGAGGGAGTACCAAATTTAAGGTGGATACCACGTCTCAAAGACTCCATATGGGGAGTGTTCGATTACTTTCTGAACATACCCTTCCCTCAACTTGATATGTTACTACTAACGTGTATAAAAAATTCGCTAGTCAATGCGATGCTTGCAGTAACTCGAGCGCCTGCTCTTTGCCTGAAATTTAACATGGTAAACAGGTGAGCGCTCATGAAATTACTCACGGCGAAAACCCTATGCAAGCTTGCCGAAACTTAACAGCAAGCAAATATTTTGAGCGAGAGCGGAAACATTTTTTCTGAGTCTTTCTCTTACTACTCGTTCAATTTTACCATTTTTTTTTTTTTTTTTTTTTTTTAAATGAAGATTTATGATTTTTATCTGGTATTTTCTTCAGGAATGCCACATTGTCTATTCATGATAAATTTCACAAATTTAAGCACTATTGAAAGAAATTTTTATTTCTATATACAGTAATCACATGTAGATAAATAACATAAAATAATGCGAATGTTATAATACATATACGAATGGAGCAATAGGTTTGTTTTGACTCTGTTTCGTATTTCGTGATTAGTGTCTAAGTAGATGTGCGTGGGCGTGCACATCTTACCATTTTGTGCAATTTTCATGTATTTGGTAGCTTTTTTTAAATGCCTAAGTGGAAGTCATCTTATGATAGTGACCGCAAATATAAAAGTTAATTTCTTCAGAAGAAAAGGAGGGAGAAATTTATCTCAATTGAGAATCGTAACGATAATTCACTATTCAAGTATTAGATTTGCAAGTATAAGCTTTGCTATTTCACATTGCATCAACATGTATATATATATATTTATATATTATATATAATAATAATTATTATATATATATAATATATATTATATTAATATACTATATTATTATATATATATATAGATATAATATAATTATTATATATGACTACTATGGTGTTTAGGTATACGATATGTATAATTTTGCCGCATGCTCAAACAATCTTCGTCAGGATTCGCTGGTGACTCTACTATATCATATATATATATATATATATATATATAGATATATTATATATAGTATATATATATATATAATATATATATGATATAATTTATAACTATATTATAATATAGTATAATATATTATAGTTTATTGATATATATATATTACTACTATATAAGAGTTGATTTCAGTATTAACATAAGGATTGATGCAGTGAAAAGAAAGGGATTGGATAAAGCTGAAAACAAATAAATATTAAAAGAAAATCAATTTAGTTTTGGCGAAGTGGTAAAGAATGATAAAGAGAGATTTCTCATACACCACTCTCACACACACACACACAACACACACACAACCATATATATTATATATATAGAATATAGATAATAACTATATATTATATATATATATAATATATATATATTATATAGATATATATATATATATATAAATATTGTGTGTGTTGTGTAGATTGATGATATATAGTGTTATGGGGAAGTATGTAGGATGTTGTATTGTGTGATGGTTTTGTATAAAATTAGAAATAAGAATATGTTTCTGAGTTGAAAAATTATAATTTTTCAGTGCATTCAAATAAATTAGGTATTGTTGGTTAACATTTCTGTGGACCGAAATTTATCTATATATATAATTTTTCTCTTTCTAATTTCTCAAAACAAACAAAAAAAAAAATAAGAAAAATAAATAAAAATCAAAATGAATGTAGAAAATTTCATAACAAATTTTTTCATAACAATAAGAAAACAAAAAAGAGGAATTATATATTATTATTATTATTATTATTATTATTATTATTATTATTATTATATTATTATTGATTATTATTATATTTATTATTTAATTCTAAATTTTTATTCATTATTAATTATAATTTTATATTATTATTATTATTATTATTATTATTATTATTATTATTATTATTATTATTATTATTATTATTATTATTATTATTATTATTATTATTATTATTTCGATGCACTGTAACTAGAAAGATCACTTTCCTTGTCGAGGGGAGGTATTAGTTGTAGCCATAGTATTTGCTTATATGAAACCAAATTTCTCCAATTTCATTCCTACGCAGTCATAGTTGAGGAATTTTGTTTTGTTAGGTAGTAAAAGAAGTCTTTTTGCAATCGAAGTTTGTTTACATTGTCAAATCCCATTTTCTCACATTTTCTCCTGAGCCTCATGATCTGAGATTGAGGTCCCTGCTCTTTAACCAAGTAAAATTACCACACCTTATCTACCCAGAGACCTGAAGGGATTCCTTTATCTCACAGCAACCAGTAGCATGCCAACCTCGATTTTAGTTCCATCAAGCTCCTCATAACCAATGTACCTTTATTTTGTGCATTATTTTTGTTTTGCTCCTTTATACTGACTAGTGAGCCACCTTAACTTTTTTTTAACTTCTGATTATTATATTAGATTTTCCAATGATGTGTAATTCTAATTTGCATGTTCTAATAATGGTGTGTAGCTCGTAGCTCATATCTTTATAATTTGTAATCGTGCTTTATGTTATATGTCAAGCTACAGAAAGTAACTGCATTGTGTGTGTGAATTGGAGTGTACAGAACTCAAATAGGTATCCTTTATTTTTGTTGTTTTGTTTTTCTCACACGAGTTTAGAATAATATTTTGAAGAAGAAACATGCATCTCTCCTATTATCAAATTAGAGTAACGCCGGATGAAACTAGGGTCTTCTTACCAGCTTCATTCATTTGAATAAAAAAACAGAAACATTCTGTATCTGTCTTTTTTCACCTTCGCGTTGCTATATTCATTTTCCTGCTGAAGGAAGTTCTAAAATTTTCTGTTTATTTTACTCGCTGCTTGTATTCTTCATCATATCCAATACTCAGATACTGATTACGAAAACATTATGCTCAATCAAATTTACGTCGACAATCTCTTCGGGACCCTTGACACCGAGGAGGAGGTTGCAGATTTTTTCTTCATATCAAGAGATCTCTTTGAAAAGGCTGGTCTCAATCTACGAGAGTGGCCATCAAATTCACAACTTGCGAACGCCGAGTTCAAGATAAATAAAGTTGGTGTTGATGAAACCATCACCATTAAAGTTTTGGGGTTGGACACTAAAAGGGAAGATCTTCATAACTATAGATCGGCATTCGATCATCTGGGTATTTTATCACCGGTAGTGATACGAGGTAAGATACTCCTCCATAAATTATGGAAAGGCAATTTAGATTGGGATTACAAGATCCTAGAGGAGTATAAAAAAGGAGTGGCAGGCCATAAATAATAGCCCGTCTCACTGTTTAAAGTTTAAGTTGCCTCAGCAATTAATATTTTCAAGGGAAGTGGAGCTACATGCCTTCTCAGATGTTTCGAAGGCTGCTTATGCTGCTAATCACAGTTAGGCACCAAATAATGTCGAATAATTTTGTACAGGTTGGGATTTTGTTCCGGTGGTAGTCAAAATTGTTGAAGCCTTCGGTTTGGTTCCTGTGGACATCTGCTTATTTGTTGGTGATTGTTGTGGGATGTTACATCTTTTACATGGTTCCCTGGTCTCCTTGGCTCCTTTGGGTTCCGAAGAAATTTGTCTAGAAACTTCAAAAAAAAGGGAGGGCTTGATCTATCATCTCTATAAGAAAGTCTAGAACCCAATTTTCCTTGGCCCTGCCCCAGGGCACCTGATCCTTTATTTCCTGGGGTAACTTCTGAGTTGGGAGGGAACCTAAAATGATTGAACAACTGTTACAATTACCAACCATTTCCTTTGTCTTAAGAGATTCAAGATAAGAGAACAAATATGCTTTAAATTTATACAGTTTCAAGATAGGGAGCAAACAAATTGCTTTAAATTTTTAATATACTCCTCTAATTAATTTTGAAATCAGTAGCCCAACAAATCATTTCAAAATTAGCGTTACCCAATGAGTATTTCTTAATAGTCAATTTTTTAAGTTAGCTTCAAAACAATTTTTGTAGTATCGTCTGCCGACCTGTGAGATTAGCCGGAAACAAGTCTATATGCGTTATCCTGTACTTAAGTAATCAGTAACAGGAGTTCCAATTTAATGTCTCGAATTGTCCTCTATAACGTGACCGTCCGCTATTAGATTCGAATGCCGCTAGAAATGGGCTGAAATTTTTAGCGAAAGAGTCACGTAAATATAGTTGAATAATTTTTTAGGAGAGGACGGGAAATTCAGGAGCTTATGATGATCTCGAAACATAAGAAATACCTTGCTCGTCCTATAAGAGTCCTTTTCTTCATAGAATGAGATACCCAGAAGCCCTATTTTATTTCTACTTTATGTTGGTTTCTCTAATCATCCTTTGATTTAAAACATGTGTATCCGTTTTCTAAACGACGGAATGATGGACACGTTCTAAAGAGTCGTGAATGATCTTGACATCTCCTCAAGGTTTGTAACACTAATTTTCAGTAGCTGGGCTAAGGCTAGAACGATGAAACGGTTCCATCATTCATTTGAAGACGATACACAATGTTTTAAAATTCAAAGGATGATTAGAGACCAAATAAATAGAAATAAATAGGGCTTCTGGGTATCTCAATTCTATGAAGAAATCTAGTAGAGGTTCATCTACTTCTTAACCGACAAGGATTTCTTGTTCCAGGAATCATCATAAGTCTGAATTGTTCCGTCCTCCTCCTAAAAAATTATCACTATTTTACGGTGACTCTTCGCTAAAATTTCAGCCATTTCTAGAGGCATTCGAATCTATAGCGGAAGGTCACGGTTATAGAGACAATATTAAATTGGAACTCCTTTTCGATTACTTAAAGGGTAACGCCTTGAAACTTGTTTTCGGCTACTCACAGGTCGGAGAGAACTACAAAATTGTTTTGAAGCAACTTAAAATTGACTTTAGTAACAAAGGCAAGGTCATTGGAACGCTAATTTTGAAATTAAGTGGGCTACCTATTTCAAAATATAATTACGAGGAACTTTATAAATTTAAAGCAGATTTGTTCCCCTATCTTGAAACTGTATAAATTTAAAGCATATTTGTTCTCTTATCTTGAATCTCTTAAGACAAAGGAAATGGTTGGTAATTGTAACAGTTGTTCAATCATTTTAGGTTCCCTCCCAACTCAGAAGTTACCCCAGGAAATAAAGGATCAGGTGCCCTGGGGCAGGGCCAAGGAAAATTGGGTTCTAGACTTTCTTATAGAGATGATAGAATCAAGACATTTCTGTCACTCCAGCAATAAATTATACGAACTCTTAATAGACAATCAAAGGCACTGAGGATGAATTTAAGAATTCGGGTGGAGAGTAAGGCCCCAAGAGTTTCAAACGTGGCATGGTAAGTTTCTTTATGGGAGAAACCTTCACCTTAGCCATAAGAAGTAGGTGTAGTGTGACTTGAATATAAGTCAGTCTCTAAATAGGAAACTACATTCACTACAGTAGCATAAGCAGCTTTTGAAGCATCTGAGAAGGCATGTAGCTCCACTTCCTTTTGAAAATATAAGTTGCCGAGGCAATTTAATTTTTAAGGAGCGAGTCAGGCTATTGGCTATGACCTGCCACCCCTCTTTATACTCATCTTGGATTTTGCGATCCCAATCTAAATTGCCTTTCCATAATTTCTGGAGGAGTATCTTCCCTCGTATCACTACCGGTGATAAAATACCGAGGGGATCGAATGCCGACACTATATTATGAAGAATCTTCCTTTTAGTATCGGCTTCCGCTTCAAAGGTCTTGCGATTGTAGGAGATAGTGTCTTCAACTGTCTCCAACTCAAATTCCAAAACTTTAATGGTGATTCGCAAGTTGTGAATTTGATGGCCACTCTCGTAGATTGAGACCAGCCTTTTCAAAGAGATCTCTTGATTGGAAGAAAAAATCTGCCACCTCTTCTTCGGTGTCAAAGGTCCCGAAGAGGTTGTCGACGTAAATTTGATTGAGCATAATGTTTTCGTAATCAGTATCTGAGTATTGGATATGATGAAGAATACAAGCAGCGAGTAAAATAAACAGAAAATTTTAGAACTTCCTTCAGCAGGAAAATGAATATAGCAACGCGAAGGTGAAAAAAGACAGATACAGAATGTTTCTTTGGTTTTTTTTATTTTTCAAATTGAAAAAATTTTGGGGGAAGCTGTAAAGAAGACCCATAGTTTCATCCGCGATTACTTTAATTTGACAAGGGGAGTGTGCTTGTTCTTCTTCAAAATTATTATAACTCGTTGAAAAACAAAAAAATAAAAAATACCTCTTTGAGTTTTGTACACTCCAATTCACACACACAATGCAGTTACTTTCTGTAGCTTGACATATAACATAAAGCACGATTACAAATTATAAAGGCACGACTACACACCATTAATTAGACATGCAAATTAGAATTACACATCATGGAAATTATTAATAAAAAGTTAAAAAAAAGTTAATGGTTCTGCTTTATAGTAATAAAGAGACAAAACAAAAATAATGCACAAAATAAAGGTACATTGGTTATAGACTTGAGGAACTAAAATCGAGGTTGCATGCACTGGTGCTGTGAGATAAAGGAATCCCCTTCCAGGTCTCTGGGTTAGATAAGTTGGTAATTTTACTGTGTAAAGAGCAGGGACTAACAATCTCAGATCCATGAGGCTCAGGAAAAATGTGAGACAATGGATTGCAGTAACAAACCGATTGCAGAAAAGACTTCTATTTACTAACTAACAAAACAAATCCTCAACTATGATGCGTAGGAATGAAATTGGAGAATTTGGTTCATATAAGCAAAAATACTATGCGACAACTAATACCTCCCCTCGAAAGAAAGTATCTTTCTATTACAGTGCATCGAATAATATATAATAATAATAATAATTATAAATAATAAAATAAATATAATAATAATAATAATAAAATAATAATAATAATAATAATAATAATAATATAAAATTATAATTAATAATAATAATAATAATAATAATAATAATAATAATAATAATAATAATAATAATAATAATAATAATAATAAATAATAATAATAATAATAATAATATATAATTCCTCTTTTGTTTTCTATTTATAAAAAGTTTTGTTATGAAATTGTTCTACTTTTTTTTTTTTTATATTTTTCTTATTTTTTTTTTTGTTTGTTTTGAGAAATTAGAAAGAGAAAAATTATATATATAATAAATTTCGGTCACAGAAATGTAACCAACAATACCTATTATTTGAATGCCACTGAAAATTATAATTTTTCAACTCGAACATATTATTATTCTTAATTTTATAAAACACACACAAATACACACATCCACATACATACACTATATACATACACACACAACACACATATTATAGTATATATAATATATAATATAATATATTAATATATATATATATATATAATTAATATTATATAATATATATATATATATAAATATATGTGGTGTGTTGTGTGTGCTGTGTTGTGTGAGTGTATGAAAATTGATACCATTCCAAGCAAGTTGAAGCCCTAAATTGATTTTTTCTTTAATATTTATTTGTCAGTTTTCCAAATCCCTTCTTCACTGCAGTCAATCCTTCATGTTAATATGAAATCAATCTTTAATATATATATTATATATATATATATATATATATAATATATATATATTATATATATATATATATATATATATATATATATATATATATATATATAAATATACTATAGATAATATTATATATATATATATATATACTAATATATATCAAAGCGAATCCTGACGAAGATGTATTGAGCTGCGAAATTATAAATCTCCATACCTAAACACAATAGTCGTAACATATAATATTATATAATATATAATATATATATATGATATATATATATATATATTATATATATATTATATATAGTATAATATATATATATATAGTATATATAATTATATATAAAGTGATGCAATTGCAAATACAAAGCCTTCTTGCAAATCTAATATTGAATAGTGAATTATCGTTACGATTCTTCAATTGAAGATAAATTCTGCCCTCCTTTTCTTCTGAAGAAATTAACTTTTATATTTTGCGGTCACTATCATAAGATGACTTACCACTTAGCATTTAAAAAAGTACCAAATACATGAAAATTTGCACAAAAATGTAGATGTGCACGCCACGCCACACTACTTAGGACACAATCACGAAATACGAACAAGTTTTCCAAAACAAACCTATTGCACCATTCGTATATGATTATAACATTCGCATTATTTTATGTATTTATCTACATGTGATTACTGTATATAGAAATAAAAATTTCTTTCAATAGTGCTTAAATTCGTGAAATTTATCATGAATAGACAATGTGGCATTCCTGAAGAAAAATACCAGATAAAAAATAAATCTTCATAAAAAAAAAAAAAAAAAAAAAAAAAAAATGGTAAAATTTGAACGAGTAGTAAGAGAAAGACTCAGAAAAAAGTTTGCAGCTCTCGGCTCATATTTTGATATTATTGCTTGCTGTTAAGTTCGGCATCGCTTGATAGGTTTTCGCTGTGATAATTTCATGAGCGCTCACCTGTTTACCATGTTAAATTCAGAAAGGCAGGCGCTCGAGTTACTGCAAGCATCGCATTGACTAGCGAAATTTTTATACACGTTAAGTATAACATATCAAGTTGAGGAAAAGGTGATGTTCAGAAGCTATCCGAACACTCCCCATATGCAGTCTTGACGTCTTATCCACCTAATTTTACTCCTCTTTATGAAGCAATTCGAGTAGTGCAGCTTCCCTTAAAGTTTTTGAACCCCCTTAGGGAGTTTTAGAAACATCGTACCCCCTCAAACTTGGTACCCCCTCTTTGAAGACGTAACATCGTCGAAGACGAGTTTGCTTATCCCTGTCTCCGTAGGGAATGCAGCCCCCTTAAGTTTTTGTGCTAAAAATTTGAATTTTCGCGAAAATTTTACATTGATATATGAAAATAGATTATATAATATAATATATAATATAATAATATAAATAATATATATAATATATATATAAATATATAATATTATATATATATATATTATATATATATATATATGATATAATATAGTATATATATATATTATATTATATATATGGTATGAGTCATTAGGATTAGAGTCGTTTTTAGTCTCAAGTTCTAATATTGTATCCCTTTCAACATCTATCTTATGTCCTTATTGCTGTAGTGTCACCTCGCGGAGCCGAGTTTCACACTGCTGCCCCCACAGGGGTGCGAAGCACAAAACTGGCCTATGTTATAGATGTGGAAAATATGGCAGCCGACACGCGTCCACTAGAATTAGAGTTTGAGAAGGAGTCGGATCTTGAGTAGTTAGATGCGACACTTAGCGAATTCGGATCCGACCGGACCGAATCTTAATAAACATATAATAGTCAAAGGAATGTCTTTTCCTATCTTTCGAACCCGTGAACTTGATTGAAGATTCAGGTTCTATGGAGATGTTGAGAGTCCCCGGAGGGCTTTCAAAGAAAAAGAAATATAAAGTGCATAGCAGAGAAGGAGAGTCTGAGTCCGAGAAGAGTTGCTACCACTCCTGAGCTGAGTCGAATGGAGTGAGTGGAGCTGAATAGCAGTCGGTTTGAATCCAAAACTTGCTTTTTGACTTGCGATAACTGTATGTTACATCAAACCCCTATGTAATGATGGGCTGAGTCGAATACATATTGTTTTATCAACCATCGACGAGCTGTCAAGGTGCGAACCGGCTTTACCCGGCTCAAACCGACCAGCTTTCGCCTTTACATGAGAGCGATATATTTTTAAATTTTATTAAAAAAATATCAATTAATCAATTAAAGCAATAGCTTCAGGGATGCAGCATGAGGTTACGTCCTTCAAAAGAAGGTCCAAGTCTTGAGGGATAGATGTTGTCTAAGGACTCCCTAAGGGGGTCCAAAACTTTATGGGCCTTGCTCCCACCTTACGAGAGGTGTAAGGATGCTTAACGACGTCTTGACGAGGACACACCCGTTTCATAGGTGACCAAGTTTGAGGGGATGGGATAATATAACTCGCTACATTGAGGAGAATAAAACTCGAACCCTAACCGTGTGACTCATACAATATATAATATATAAGTATAAATATATATTATGATATATATATAATATATAGATATATATATATTATATATTATATATATAATATAATTATATATATACGAAAGATTCGTCATCAAAAGAGGGGGTAACAAATTTAAGTGGGATACGACGTCTCTAAGACTCCTAAGGGGAGTGTCCGATTACTTTCTGAACAGACTATTCGCATCAACTTGATATGTTACTTACTCACGTGGGCTCTCGAGAATTGAAATTAAATATAATTTGAATTTATTGCTAATAGATACATTAGAAGAAGAAACATGTATCCCAGCTATATGACATCAAAATTTTCTTTTATGTACTTTTCACTTAAGCATGCAGTGCATGCTAAGCAAGCAATAAGGATTCGCCCCTAAATTATATATATATATATATATATATATATATATATAGTATAGTTATATATATATATATATATATATATATATATATATATATATATATATATATATATATATATATATATAATCAAAATTTATTTTTATTATTATTATTATTATTATTATTATTATTATTATTATTATTATTATTATTATTATTATTATTTTTAAGGAGAAAATTATTTCTGCATTTATTTATTTATTTATTTCTACACTTTGTCATGTTGTAACTCACATTTATTGAACCAGTCAATTAAACTGACGAAATCATTCCATTCCCGATGTATTCAATTAACCAAAAACCTGTTGTATGTATGCACCTTATTTTTTTATTTTTCAAAGTTTTTATTTGTTTACATGTTATCAATTTATCGAGACAATTAAAATATATCTGTTTGATTTGCTAACAATTTCATTTTTTATTATTTCCTTTCACCTACTCTTATTTTTATACTCTCGTTTATTTTTACTTCTTTTTATTCACCCACCTTTAATAAGGACTATGCCAGTGACATGTGAATTATATATATATATATATATATATA
>JABUQX010016129.1:35000-37500 GCA_015478945.1 Trachelipus rathkii | reverse complement strand
CCAGGAAACTTTTTGGGATTAGCAATTTGTGCATTGTAAGAGTTTACAAATTGGTTTGACGAAAAATTTTCTGTAAGGAATCTCCTCTCCTATTAAAAAGGTGTTTATCTGTGAAGCTGTGTGTGTGGTGTGTGGTGTGTGTGTGTGTGTGGTGTGTTGTGTGTGTGTGTGTGTGAGGATTTTGTGTGTGTGTGTGTGTTATGTTAGGTTTGTTATTTTATATATATAAAACATTTATATATATATACTATAGATATATATATTTAATAATATATATATATATATATATATAATATATATATAATTATATTAATATATAAATAGATTAATATATATATATTATATAATATATTTTATTTTTTTTAGGAAAAAAATTTAACAATGTAAAGTTATTCAAGCGTTATTAATAGTTCTTGAAAAAGAATCTATTTACATTATTATATCCAGATACATGTTAAAAAATACTGTATTACTAAAAGCTTTATAGTTATTTAGTTTTTCTTCGATTACTTTGATTATATCTGAAAAGGAAAACTATTCCATTAGTTATGTTAAATTATTTGTATTTATATATATATATATATTTATATATTTTTTATAAAATATTAAATTTAATATTTATATATGAATATATAATATATATATATATATATATATATATAAGATATATATATAATATATATAATATATATATATATATTATATATATTTATAGTATATATATTTAAATTATATATATAATAAATAATATATATAATATATATATATAATATATAAATATTGCTTTATTTTCTATATATATATATATATATATATTCTATATATATATATATAATATATATATATATATATATATATATATATATATATATATATATGAAATATATATATATATATATATATATATATTATATATATATAATATATATATATATATAATGGGGAGGGACAGTGTGGTGGCAATTGACATATCTAAGCATTTGAACGGGTATGACAGTATCACCACTTTACAATCTTCCCTTCTTTGGGTTTCCTCCTTCTCTTTGTTTACTTATTTCCAGCTTTCTTTCAAATCACTCAATATCGGCTGTTTTTGATGGGGCGACTTCTCCTTTCTTCCATGTCAATAGTGGTGTTCCTCAGGGTTCTCTCTTATCGCCTATTCTATGCCAGCTTTTTATTAATGATCTTCTCAGCTGCTCATCTAACCCTACCCCCATTCATATGCCGATGGCTTGACCCTCCATTTTTTAACTCATTTTCAATCTGCTCCTTCCTTTGCTTCTAGAATTGCTTCTCGTCTTAATCTTTCCGATTCCATTCTTGCTGATCTGGAGAGGATTTCCCAATGGGAACTTCTCAGCCTTGTGAAATAAAAAAATTTAAAAACCCAACTTCTACAAATCTCCCTCTCTAAGACACCTTCTAACTTTCCAACCTCTTTCGATGGTTCTCTCGTCTCTCCTGTTGACAATATAAACATTCTTTGACTTAACATAAACAAAAGAATGTCTTTGAAAACTCACATCACAATGGTTGCAAGGACGACCTCAGAGAAGCTAGGAGTTCTGTATAGACTGCGAGACCTTTTTATGCTCTTCTCAGGTACTCTAACTTATACAAGTACGAAGTACTGCCCTCATATATGGGGAGAAATCTCTGGTTTCACCATGCTTTTGGACAGGGTTGAGTCAAAGGCCAAAAGGTTATAAACTGTTCTGTACTTTCCAAATTCACCTGGACCTCTAGTCTTTGAGACACGATATTGGAGCTTTGTCTCTTCTTCTATAGTCACAGGGCAAGCATTGCTCGGAAAAGAACTGGACCATCGCCGTACCACCAACTTTACGACGACAAATGGTCTAGCAGCGAGGGTGCAGCAGGGCAGTGTCTACACAATTGAGATTTGTATGACATTAGCAATTCCAGGCTTGTTCGCTTGGTGCATTTTTCCTTCAGCACTCTCTGTTCTGGGAAATCTTCTCTTCCATCTTCGTGTTTCCTTACTGAATTTAATCTCCCTTACTTTAAGCCATGCGTCTGTGTGCTCATCTAGCGGATATTTGCGTTTATTTGACGACATTTGTAATGTGCTCACCCCTCTTGAATAGGGGTAGTTGACAACTATTTATATATATAATATTATATACTATATTAATAGATATTATATATATATATATATATTATATTATATATATAATAATATATATTCATTATAATATAATATAATATATATATATATATATATTATATATATATATATATATATACGCTATATATTTATATTTTGTTGTTTTGGATATCCAAACCTGCATAAGTGTAGGATTCCTATAGAAGTTTTAAAGTTCGGGACACGAATCGCGCCTTCGAAGGTCAGTTGATTTGTTCCACATTACCGCGGCGAAATGAATGTGTATGTGCTCGATGTGCGTTGAATTTAATTGATGAATTATTTTCAAACCAAACTTTCCTTCCTGTTATGAACTATTGTACTATTCAT
>JABUQX010016129.1:0-12500 GCA_015478945.1 Trachelipus rathkii | reverse complement strand
TTGCCTTTACCTCTCCTTTTTTCTGCTTTTCATTTTCGATCTGATGCCTTCTCATCTTCTTTTCTTTGCACTTTCTATCTTTCAGCCCTTCTTTTATCTGTTTTTTCCTTTTCATTATTCTGCTCTTTTCCATTTCATCTTCTATCTTGTGATTATCCATCTTCTTGCCTCCGTCAATCCATTTTTAATATTTTCCATTTCCAAATTCTAATTTTTTCTCCTGTTCTTTCCTTCTTCCATTTTCTGCCTAACCTTTTTCTTTCATCTACCATTTCCTATTACTTTTCTACTCTTCCTTCATCTACTTCTTCCCTTTGAAGCAATTTTATCCTCCCCTATCTTTTCTACCTTGTCCACTACCCTTTTCTCTTTTTTGACTTTTCTCCATCTATCTCCAACTCTTTCCACTTCTATTTAATTGAACTTTTCAATATCAATTGAATTTAATTTTTGATTTCTATCTCAAATTATTAGGAATCAATATTTCATTCTGTAGAATTTAGACTTTGATTCCTTGTCTTATTCTATGATTTTATTATTATTATTATTATTATTATTATTATTATTATTATTATTATTATTATTATTTATTATATTATTATTATACTTTCATTCATTATTATTTTTTTCTTTATTTATTATTATTAAGTAACTATTTTTTTATGCGTATCCAATAAACTTTGGTTTTTCTTATAATCTCTGATATATCCTATAAACTCTGATGTATAACATAGGCTCTCATGTATTCTATATCCTGCAAGCTCTAATGTATCTTACAAGCTCTGATGTATCCTATAAGCTCACATGTATTTTATATCTTATAAGCTCCCATATATCCTATATCCTATAATCTCTCATTTATCCAATAAGATTTAATTGTATCTTATAAGCTTTGATATATTCTATATCCTTTAAGCTTTGATGTATCGTATAAACTGATGCACCTTATATCCTACAAGCTCTGATGTACTCTATATCCATAAACTCTGATATATCCTATATTCTACAAGCTCTTATGTTTTCACTAGGCACTGATATATCCTATAAGTCCTGATGTATCTTATCTATAAGTATCTATAAGTACGGATGTTTCCTATAAGCTCAGAAGTATCCTATAAGCTCTGATGTTTCCTATAACTCTGATGTTTATTCTTTAAGCTCTGTGTACTATAAGCCCTAATTTTTACTTTAAGCTCTGATGTTTACAGTAACTTCTGATGTATCCTATAAGCTCTGATATATCAAATATCATACAAGCTAATCTTGCAACCTCTGATGTATCCTGTGTCATATAAGCTCTGTTGTAGTATATATCATATAAGCTGTTCAATAAGTTCTGATGTACTGAATATCCATTAACGAGAAACGGGTCCTTCTCATTTCAAGCTACTACTCGGAATCAAAGTTCCATCTTGTCATCCTTAACGCTTCTTGGAGATAACTCTCTTATTGCCACTCCTGACAAAATAAGAAATACATCCAAAGGCACTATTTATGCTCCCGTGTAGAAAAACGAAGACATTGCTTGCATTCTAGGCCATCTCCAACAGAAGAGATTTCCTGGTGCAATTGTATATTAGGTTTCTTCCATGTCGAGACTCACCTGACACTCCAAATCCTCGTTTGCTGCTGACCTTTAACACCCCTTTTTCACCTACGGAGGTGAAACTAGGTTTAAAAACTACAGTGTGTGCTCGTCCATTTATTTCCCAACCCTGACGTTGCTTCAAGTGCCAGCTGTTTGGTCATCTCCGAAAATACTGTAAGAAACCGCGTGAATTCTGTGCTATTTGCGAAGAAGAATTTCATATTTCTTGCGAAAACACTCCACACTGCAAAAACTGTGGGGGACCCCACAGTGCCTCTTTCTTAAAATATTAATCTTACCTGTTTGAACAGGAAATATTGAAATAATGTACCACACAAAAATTGAACAAGAAAGATGTCATACACCAGCTCAAAGACAAATATCCTACACAACAAAGGCAATCTTATGCTACAATTGGAGCATCTTCCTGCCCCTTCGTGCTAGCCCACCGACACAACTCTATTCCAGAAGAACTCAACCCACCAACTCCAGCGAGACTCATATAGTTCCTGCAATCTGCCCGCCGTCATTGCCTATATTCCCGACTACTCAAATAGTCCGAAATCAGCATGCTATCCAATCTTCCACCCAAGATGCAGTCAACAACACTACTGCGAGTACTAGTTTTCAGACCAACCAGCAATGAAACTAAGTGTTCTCATCCACCACAAAGCTCGGAAAACGTTTCCTGCTGAGAAACTACTGCCCTCACGATGAGATCAATAAACCCACGCAAGAGGCCTGCGTCTAAGTCCCATAAATCTGTCTCCACCATTGCTCCTACTCCTGAAACGGATGTCTCTGAGCAGAAACAAAAGATTTGGCACGAAACCAAGGATTATTCGCTAAAATATAAATTATCTGAATTCCTAACGCAGGACACGACGACCCCCCATTGTAAAAAATTCAACTCCGAAGAGACCTCTCTACAGATCTATTCCCGAGACAAAAGCATCAACATTAATAAATTGGGCTCAATTAAACACAAATTTCGAACAACCCGCAAACCAACCCTTTGATAGGTTTTAGATTAATTCAGCTCTTTAGAATCTTCTCCAACTCTTTCTTCGAGCTTCCTATCACAGCACTCCCTAAGGGATTCTATATCCTTCCGGATCACATGGATCCCAATTCCCAAATGGAACATGATGTGAAAATCCCACCCCCTTCTAGCACTTCTGAGAGAGGTAAATGGAAAACTGTTCAACGCTAAAACCACAAACGCTCCAAGGGTTCTGCTGCAGCCGACGTCTTGAAAGGGGACCCAGAGGTCTCCCATTTTAGCTAAGATTTTCTAGCCTTCCAAAGTCACCCACCTGATGGCTCATTGACAAAGCCTCCAGCCCTTAACTTTTGTGTTTCACAGAATCTATGGGAACACTGTCCCTTCAACTCCCCCAGCAGAGACTGCTTTTACTGTTAACCTAATGTGGATCTCAACCTCTCACAACTCCAACGCCATCACAGAAAGATGACCCTTTTCCATTGACACCTTCCCACACTGTCTCCATAGAATCAGCCCCATACTTTCCACCCAGTTCTAATCTGCTTGCTTGGTGGATACTGATATCTCTCCCACTTATAATTATTTTGAGCACTCTGGTTGATCTTCCAGCAACCAATTGAATCCACAAAATAATATTGACTTGGTCGAGCTCAACTTGTTTCACCATCGTGGCAAAGCTCCTCCACCAAATACCACAGGAAACTCCCCCTCCCCCCGAAACAGATCGTTTAAATCAAGTCTTGTTGTTCGACTATTCCTTACTACCTGGATTTACAGCATGACTCTACTTGATCTATTTGACTCCCAGTAGTGAGTTCACTAAGGCAGGCTTAGTCGACCTTTCTAAATAGCTCTCCTTTCCGGTCGTCATATTAGGAGATTTCAGCATTTTTCATCCCTATGGGGTGACTACGTTACCTTGCCCAAAACTAAGATCCTTGTCTATCTCTTAGTCCACTTTCCTTGGCATGACATAACACTGAACTCCCTACCTATGAATGTTCAAGTACACACTCCTCTACCTGTATTGCTATCTCATTTTCCTCTCATTCTCTTATAGATCGCTTCACATGGTCCTGTTTCTTTTATTTTTACGGCAGCGACCATTACCCAATAGCCCTACATGAATTCGCACCAAACCCAATGTTAGATCCCCATTCCCGCTGGCGAAATGATCAGACTATTATTATCTGACTACAGCTATCCCACTTTCTCCCTTCAATGATTGGTTTCCGACCACTGAGGCAACCCTTAACTTCTTCCAGCAAATTATTATCACAGCAGAAGAAAGTTGCATCCGGAGCTCTTCTGCAGGTAGGTGTTTGGCAACCCCTCGGTGGTCCCAAGAGGGTGCACAACCGAGAGAAGAAAAAACTCTTCAGGCAATATAAACGGACCCTCACCACCCCAAACATGATTATTTTTAAAGCAGATGTGGCGAGATCTCGTCGAACCAATCGTCAAACACATGAACAATATTTTCGAACTTATACTTCGACTGTCAACTCCACATTCTCCTTTCATCATGGTGGAAAGTTGTACAGAAAATATATCGCGCTTCAACAGCTTTCCACCGACAGTTCTCCGTTATGGGCCTGATATAACCGACGCGATCTGATATAAATGTATTAGACTATAGCTTTGCAAGCTACTCGAGCTCTTCCCGCTATCCTGAAACATTTCAAAAATTAAAAATTAACATTGCACCGCCAGACTTTTCAACAGCCAAAGGGGAAGATCGTACCTATAACCGTCTTTTTACACTTACAGATTAACAAACACACTGGCGAATAGCAAAGACGGTGCCCCTGGGACAGACATCATCTCGTACATAAAGCTCCGTCACATTCACCCATCTGCATCAGCATTCCTGCTGGAACTGTATAACAGGAACTGGACTGAATCTTCTTTTCCATATGTTTGGTCAACAACTTTTGTAATCCCTATTCCCAAACCAGGGAAAGATCCGAGGATGGAGGAGAACCAAAGACCAATTTCGCTGACATCATATTTGCAAAATAATGGAAAAAATGATTGCAGGCTGCCGTTTTCCTGTTATGGAGGGTTGCCTGTTTTTTTCAAACTTTCAGTTTTGCTTCCTCAAAAATCGCTCGACCGTGAATGATCCCTTGTTAAGACTGGATCAGACATTCGGGAAGCATTCTAAACTGGCTGAATGATTCTTTGCTCTTTTTTGACCTCGAAAAAAAGCATATGACATAACTTTGAGAACTGGGGTTCTCCTTAAATTCGACACGCTCGGCTTCCGAGGGCAGCTTCCTCTCTTTGTCTCTTTGTAGAATGCCTTCTTGCAGACAGATCCTATCACTAGGCACTGATATATCCTATTACGCCACTTTACTCAGAATGAAAGTGTTCCTCAGGGCAGTGTTCTTAGTGTACTATAATTTGCTCTCGGATTCAATGATGTCGCTACTACCATCTCAGCGACAGTCTAGTTTTCCCTGTATGTTGATGACCTGGCGTTATTTGTCGATGCCAGACTCTCATTTCTTGAACATCAACTCCAACTAGCCATTGATAACATTTCACAATGCAGTAACTCCCATGGCCTCCACTTATCATCCGCCAAAACCCCAGCAGTACTATTTCTGAAAAAAGGGGAGTCGAAGAACTTGCCACCTTCCTCCCGAGCTTTACCTTATATAGTTCACCCATTTCTAAAACTTCACAGGTCAAATTTCTAGGTCTCATTCTGGATGACTACCTGAAATACGCATCGCACATAAAACACCTGAAAACGATTTGTCATCGTGCTCTTTTCCCTCAAAAATTTGAGACGCTGATCGCAAGTCCCTTTTACGTCTCAGCATCACCCTATTCCGATTGAAGTTGGGCTATGGCTGAGTAGTATATGGTCAGACCTCCAAACCTATTAGATCCCATCCAAAACGAGGTGATCCGTATCTCCACAGGAGCCTTACGACCGTACTCTCGGGTAAGCCTCGAAGTTGAAGCCGATATACTCTAGCTCTCTGCGAAGGAAATATATCATGTTCACATTATCTTCGCTTTCAAACCTCAATACTGCCTGCTCTAACCGATTCTGCGAGAGATATCTTAGAATCCTTCTTATTGGTCATTTGCAAACATTTATAACATTCTTAGCTTTCTCAACATCTCTTTACAAAAGGTTCCGCCGTTCTCTTACGATGAAGGGTATAAACATTGGCTATTCCTTGCTTCCACCATTTGCCAAGCTCTAACCTCTCTTTCCAAATCTAGCCACTTCGCTACCTTGTTAAAGGCATCATTCTTGTCTCACTCTGCTATTCACGGGGGATTACTCCAGAGTTTACTGATGGCTCCAAAACAGGAGACAGCGTGGGTGCATCTGTCGTCATTCCTGACCGCAACCTATCCCGTACCCTCCCCTATCATGCTTCAATTTTTACGGCTAATGGCTATAATGATTGACCTCTCTCGAATTTTATTCCTTAACTAAGACCACTCACGTCATTTATTCAGATTGGCTTAGCTCCCTCCAGACGCTTAAAGCCCCCCATTCTAAAAACACAATGGTATCCACTGTACAATAATTTCTTCGACTGCTCCACTCTCGCAAGAGAAAATTACACTATGATGGACACCTTCTCACGTAGGGGAAACTGGCAATGAAATAGCTGACAGATAGGGCAGAATGGCCGCATCTTCTTTTCGGAACTGTTCTAGATATCTTTCGTATACCATTCGACATGGTCGCCTCTCATCAATTGATTATCATCCTGCTCTCCGACAAGGCTTTCGGTCTTACTGGCAGGAATGCTGGGTGAGTGATCAGCGAGGGGCAAAACTTATAAATATAAAGCCGAACATTGGTGTGTGGACTTCCTCTCACCGACAAAATATCTTGCAGATGATCCTCGCACGCCTTCGCATTGGATACACCAATATTACGCACTGCTGCTGCATGTCATAGGATCCTCCCCTCAACTGCAAATTTTGTTGCCCCCACACTCCACAATCTGTTCACCACATCTTAATTGATTGTCCTCAATGGACTCCATCCGCCAACGGCATTTTCCAACACTACGGTCCATAACACCTTCTAAAAGGAAATCCCATATCTTTTCTGACTCGACCCACTTTAATAGGAGCACAATATTTCAGTTTCTTCAGGAGCTGGGCATCCTGTACGATATTTTTGTTTTTTTACATATATCAATTAGGAACCATTTTATTTATTGATTTTTTTTACCTATTTGACTGAGATAAAAAAGGTAAACTAACTAAGCTATCCCAAACGATGACAGAAAACAGCTAAACTCACCTTTCATACAAAGTAGAAGAAAGGCACCTTCACCTGCCTCCAAATGAAATAGTTCTTTTTTCTTTTAGTTACCGCAGTAACTACTTCAATATATAATTAAAAGTAGTTTTGTAAGTCAGGTTGGGTTATAAACCTATCCTAAAGCTAAGTAGTATACTTGGGCCCAGTTTAATTCCTACCTCGCAAACAATGGTGGAATTGGATAATCACCAGGCTTATGAAGTCTTACAAAACCGAAATATGACATGAAACACTTAAATATTAAAGGCCAAAGAAAGGCACATATATCCTCTTACATAACCTAAAATAGAAGAAGAAAATTAAAGATAGTGGCAAAAATAAACGAAAGAAAATAAAACAATGCATCTCATATCATGCATCAGTTATGTTATGTTATGTTATGTTATGTTATGTTATGTTATGTTATGTTATGTTATGTTATGTTATGTTATATTAAGTTATGTTATATTATGTTGTTATGTCATGTCATGTCATGTCATGTCATGTCATGTCATGTTATGTTATGTTATGTTATGTTATGTTATGTTATGTTATGTTATGTTATGTTATGTTAAATCGTGAATAAACTCCCACATCAAAAATGATTTTATGCAAATAATGCAAAAAGAGGAAATGTAAATCAAAGCAAATTGAAAATATAAAAAGGAAAAACAATCATAAACATATATTAATATTAAATAAAATAACTGAATATTCTATATAATAAGTAAATATTCTTCTTAGACACTTATTAATAGCATTAGGCTAGGACCCACCGAGAGTTTGATTTCCAACCTATCTTGCCCGTTTCCTTTGTGAGCCGTGGTGGGTCCTATACATACGCAGACTCATTATATATATATATAATATATATATATATATATTATATATATATATATATATATATAATATATTTATATTATATTTATATGAATAACTGATATATGTTATGTAATAATCTATATATATATATATATATTATATAAATATAGGCCAGGGTTTACTTTACAACAGGAGTGCAATTAGAGAACTACAAATCCTATGACAATTTTAAACAACATAGATTTTTTTTTTTTTTTTTGGTCTCGAGCTGACGGGGGACGGAGGGGGACGAAATCCCCCAGTTCCCGTCGTCCACCGATAGGCCGAGAGACCCCGAATCCTTCCATCTTTGCGGTTTCCCCGGGGGGTATTCTTTTAGTTAAAAAAAAATTAGAAAAAAAATTTATCCCAAACGAGAGTATGATAAAAAGGAATTTCTGGCAACTGTAGGGCACCTTGTGTGGCATTTCTTTCTATTACATTGAAAAAAAAATTACCACACTTTCTATATATTACACATTTTTTTTTTACATTTCTTACAATTCTTTTAATTTTGAACTAAACCACTGTATTGTAGAAAACCCAATAATTCATGCTTATTTCGTAATATTGACATTGAATCATTTAACAACATCGTTATGTTTCAAACGGGTCATTAATAATATTTAATGTGTGACTGAAATACTAATGTTGCCGCTCTTATCGTACAATTTTATTTACATTATTAAAAATTTGAATATCTTATTTTAAGCCTTTTCTATTTTTTTTTATTACATTTTCTGAACTAAAATTAGTCAATGATTACAAAAATATCATTTGTTTTAGTGTAGCATTTGTAGTTCTCTAATTACACGCCCGTTCTAAAGCAAACTCTGACTATATATATACATGGGCGTATCAGGGGTGCAGGGGGGCACTTGCCCCCCACTAAATCTTGGCAAAATAAAAAAATGACGTTTATTCGTAGAAAGACCGATAAAGATTCATCAACCGGTAGATAATGAAGTAGCAAGTACTAATTACTAACGTATTTTAAACTTACATTTTTTCTAAAGAGTTTTAATGTTTTCGTTTTCATATTGGCTTGAAGCTGTGTGCTTTTATACAGCTAGCTTTTACTGACAGTATTCTCGGCTAGAACTCTCAGTGTGTCGATAACATTTGGCGGCTGCTAAAGCTGCTAAATCAATCAGAGAAGGTTTACCCGTCGATATTCAGCTGCAGACAGCACATCAAAAAACAATTGCGGAAATTAAAAGAAATGTTACAGCAATTTTGAAGACCATAATTTTCTGCGGAACCCATGACTTACCTTTAAGAGGTATAGGGCCTGCATGAGGGAATTTTTGAGACCTGATTAAACTTCGAATAGAAAGTGGTGATATGTAATTGAAAGAGCATATTCAAGGACAGAAGAATGCTGTCTGGACGTCTCCAATGATTCAAAATGGACCTATCAATTTGTGTAGAATTATCATAAGAAAACATGATTGTCGCGGATGCAAAAAAATTTGGTGTCTACTCCATATTAGCCGATGAAACTGCGGATTTGTCAGGTGATGAACAATTGTCTATAGGATTAAGGTTTTTCGATCTTGGAAAAATGACTGTTCGAGAAGAATTTCTTGGTTGGTCAGGGGTACGACGACTGCGCAGCAATGGCAGGGAAAGAACATAGAGTTCAAAAGAAACTGCGGAAAAATATAGAAAAGGATTATATTTTTAATGTGTAAGCCATCGGCTTAATTTGGTCATTAATGACCTAAACATCAATTTCAAAATATATATTACCACAATAAAAAACAAACTTTTTCAGAGACTCCAACCTAAGAAGAAACTACATTCCCAACTTGCCTAAACTTTGTGAAACCCGTTGGACTCAAAAATATCATAATATTGCTATTTTCCATACAAATATGATAAAAATCGTTAAAGGGTTAAAAATTGTCAAAGGAAGGCAACAATCAAACAAGAAAAACAGCTCTTTTATTACTGTTCGCCAACATTATTTTATTATTACCTCTTCCGTAATAGCCAAATATTTTGCGTTAGTTGAACCAGTGGCTAACATTATTCAAACAAAAAATATTGACTCATGCAGTGCTCTGATTCAGTCAAAGAATTTTGACCAGTTGTCGAAGACATTGCAAAACTGCTGATCAAAATAATTGCTGATCTGCTTTTATCCGCCAATGCTATTACTGCTGGGTTCTTAGTAGAACTTGCACCACCTAGTCCCAACAACATAAAACAAATCATCCTGCTTAAACTTCTGCTGAATATTGGAAGCGTTCTGTACTTGTGCCGTATCTTGACTCACTTTCATCCTCTTTAGAGACTAGATTTTCAGAAAACAATGTGCTAGCATTTCACCTTTTTCATTTTCATCCGTCTCTTATGTTATGCGCTCTCGTAGGAAGTTTGCGTGAGAAAGTAAAATGCTTTTTAAAGTTTTATGATCTTGATATCAACAAAATTCATACCGAAACTGACTTTCATACAGCCTTGTGGCTGGATAAAAAAATGGATAAACAAAAGTTTAAAGACTTGGAACTTACTGAAGCCATTAAAGAAGCCGACCACCGTTTTTCCTTGTCAATTAATTGCACGGGTGCTACTGTATTCAACAAGTTCTATTGAAAGGTCTTTGAGCACTCTGCGAAGAGTAAAGACTTGGCTAGAAACACCAATGAAGAAGAGAGGCTTAATGGACTATGTAGAATGAGTATTCATTGAATACATATAGAGTATGTGAAAAAATGAACGAATTGGAAACAAATGTAATTTATAAATTCGCCGAAAATCCAAGGCAGACTTGATATTAGTTACCACTTAGGACTCAGTACTCGCCAACCCCAATAAATTTTACTTTACGTTTCTCAAATATATACAGTTTTTTTTACTCACCTCGTGACACATAAAAAATTTTAATTACAACTGTTGTAGACATTTTATTTTATAAATAACTTTTTCATTCTATGATATTTTTTATTTGTCTATTGATCAGTGCGAGCAAGGACATAAATCACTCAACCTTTGCTAGCCCTAAGTTAAATCCTGCGTAACATACAATCAAGAATTAAGGTATTTTACTTCATACACACACACACCACACACACACACACACACACACATATATTTATATATTATATAATATTATATATATATATATATATATATAATATATATATATATATATATATATATATATATATATATAGTATATATATATATATATATATATATATATATATATATATATATATATATTGTTGTGCTCGAGGTCACGTTATCTATAATAGCTCAGTTGGAAATATTTGATTGCGAGTGTTGCACTATAAAATGTACACTGTGATAGTCCAAGTTTGCAACACGAGAGTTACGGCTAAAATAATTTTCTTCGCTTAACAAAGCCTCGTCTCACGCCTTTGATTTGATTCTGCTATTTTTTATGAATTTGAGATTTTAACAAAGTATTTGTTGTTGATAATAAAGAATTATTTCTGTTATCTTTCACGTGGTAAGTTAATTAAGTGAAATTAGTAATATTTAAGTGATAAAATATTAAATGTATACAATTTTCGTGAGTGAATCGTGTAGGCCCCGTAGCCTTGGTGCCATATAGTGTTCGTTTAGTAAAGTTTTAGACAATTATTATGTATTATATCATTCCTAGCTAGTTTATTTATTGTCAGAAAGACCCAGGTTAGGATAAACTGGGTTTTTATATTTCCAGATACCTTACTAGAAGGGAACCTACGGCCAATTTTTTTTTCAGTAGAAGTTTTTAAATCCATCTATGCTTCACTAGTAGGCTTCTACTGAATGCTACGGTTTCCCTAATCCTATTTACCTACACAGCTTCTCACGCATGCTCACTCTATTATTTTTATTATTATATAATTATATTATTATGCTCCAATTATTAATTTTTGTATATTCATTAATATATGGCCCATGATCCTAAACATTGTATCTTTTACAGGATTGTGAGGTCTGTCTGTATGTTTTTCACTACTTTGTATTATTTAACATTACTATTTGTGAATACAACTTACTTTTGCAGTCACACTTTCCTTGTGACCTAATCCTAGAGTACCAGAACTTTTCAGTGGTGACTCCTTCAGTGTGGTATGGTCTACCGCAGTGGTTCCCAACCTGGGCAATATCGCCCCCTTGTGGGTGATGAATTCGATTAGGTGGGCGTTAAGATCAAGGGGGAGATGAGCTGATAAAATAAAATTATATTTATTGTTAATAAGAAAAATTATTTCTTATTCATACTATATATATATATATATATATATATATATATATATATATATATATATATATAATATATATATATATATATATATATATATATATATATATATATATATATATATATAATATATATATATATATATATATATAATATAGTATATATATATATACATATCAATATATAATATATATATATATATATATATATATATATAATATATATTATATATTATATATATATATATATATATATATATATATATATTTAGGAGAGGTATGGAGGATAGGTGGAGTGACGTGAGAGAGACGGGAATTGGGGAGGTGGAGGGGGAGTGGATGAGATTTAAAGAGGCAGTATGTGAGAGGCTAGAAGGGTATGTGGAGTAAAAAGGGTGGGTGCAAACAGAAGGAAAGGGAGTGAATGGTGGAGTAAGGAGGTGAAGGAGGTGGTGAAAAGGAACAGGAGGCTTAACTATTGGGAAGTAGGAGGGAGGAAAGCTGGGAGGAATATAGGAGGGTTAGAGTGG
>JABUQX010016128.1:0-10000 GCA_015478945.1 Trachelipus rathkii | reverse complement strand
TGCAATAACAGTTTTAAATTATTTGCACTTCAAGTTAGAATATGTAAGAGATTATACTCTTGAAAGCCTAGGGTCTTCACTATAACTAGAATAGTTAGTTAAATAGTGGGATTTTACACTAGATTATTTTTTAGCTTATTGAGAAAAGTTTGTTTTCCCAAGCTTAAAACGAAGTAGTTGACCCGTTTATAAGCTTTCTAGAATATGTTATTTAAATGCACTGATAGAACGATCTTCGTATATTGGAATATATGAACATAAACTTTAATTCAGCACGAAGCTTAACAGTGAAAATTGTTTCCGGCACGAAGCCTTACAACGAATGATTTTTAATGACAACCTATCAGTTCGAAAATAAAAGGCGAATGAATTTTCAAATACCGAAAATCGCTCTCTACTCTTTGCATTTGGCAACCCCCAGGTTTCCAAGAAATAACCTCTTTTCTGGCAACTCTTGACTATAATTTTTATATCCTCCCGGGGGGGGATGGCTTCTGGCCTCTATAGGGCAGAAGTCAGAACTTGACTACTTGAAATGAATATTTTGAAAACAGCTGCAGAATATTTAATCTGATTCTTCCGATGAATCATACATCAGAATATTTTTTCTTGCAGCTTCTGCAGCTTTCCGCTTAGGCCGACTATTTTTGATATCTCTATCAGCTGGCGTTGATGAACTTCCAGCATCCGTCGCAGACGTAGAAGGGGGGTTCACCCCTCCAGGAATATTTAATGATGGATTTGCTGGAAGGACAGGGACTGTGTTTGACGATGAGGGTGTTGAACCACTGTGGGTCAAAGAAAGCTCTAGGGGATACAAATATTTGACTGGATACAAGCTGACTTGTCCCCCAGGAGTCCTGACGTACACCGATCTGACTTTATTGTCGTCGCCGATTATAAGATCTACGACTATCCCCATCTGCCAGTAAGGACGTTCTTTCACTGGACTTTTGATAAGAACAACGTCATTCTTCTTGACTAGATTATTCCAGTTGACCTGGTAGAGATCTCTTCCAGTCTCTCTAAGACTGAGAAGGTACTCATTGTACCACCTTGTACGAAATTCTTCGAATTTTTCTGAAGAATATTTCAGTGACTTTACTAGCTCTTTCTTAGCCGAAGTTGAGTCCCAGAACTGATTATTTGACCCAGCTCCGGGTAATGCCATAGCGGTTTTTGACAAAGGTTTGATGAAATCGTTGGGAGTGAGAGGTAATATTTCATTTGAACTGGTGGTGTAGGTGAGCGGACGTGAATTTATAGCATCAGCAATATCTGACAATATCGTAATGAAGTCGAAATAATTCAACGAGGAACGTCCAATTGTTTTGAATAAACAATCCTTCACCACACGTATTAACCGTTCCCACTGGCTTCCTACCCATGGGCTATACAGAGGAATTCGCTTATGCGAAATCTGATTTTTTTCGTAAAAACTCACTTCCATTTTCGGATACGAGGAAAGTTCCTAAGAAATCAGTTCCTTGATTGAAGGAGCGCGCGTTGTCGCTATAGACGCAATCAGGCACTCCGAAACGATTAACAAATCGTTGAAACGATTGAATAAATGATTTAGATGACATGTCATCTATAAGGTCTAAATAGACCGCACGAATATTTAGACAGGTGTAAATGAGTATGAACATTTTTTGGGCTGAGCCAGAGCCCTTGACTTTGACCCACCAATGTTTGGTGTAATCAACACCTACATGCTTAAAAGGCCTGAATAATTCCACCTGGTCTTTTGAATAATTGGTGAAGCGCGGGTACCGAAAAGCAAAATTATTGAACTTTTTGCAGACTATGCATTCTTGCAAAACATTTTTGATGGAGGTACGCGCTGAAGTCACCCAGAAGCCTTGGAGCCGAATATTTTACTAGAATGGCTTGTATGCCTAGATGCTTACACTTATGGTGAGCATCTCTTATGATTAACTTGGAGAGGTGGTGACTTTTTGACAGCAAGATGGGATTAATTACGTCATAATTGTAATAATTGCATCTTGACAAACGACCCTTGCTCCTGATGAGATGATTTTCATCCAAGAACAAGTTCAGATTATTTACCAAGTCCGGAACTTGGCCTGTGAAAGAAGGATTATTTTTAATCTCTTCTAAAAATTGAAGTTCTTTCGAGAACGATTCTTTCTGCATTGTCTGCAGACAATACAGACGAGCTTTCAAATCATGATTATTTGTCACACCTCTTGACAATGCTCCAAACTGGAATAATAAAGCTACTACTCGATATAGCTTGTGCAAATTTGAATATTTGGACAAATCCACTACAGGAGGTTCATTGCCACCTTGAACAACAGCAAAAACTGGAGATGCTGTTTCCAGTTCAGCTGATGGCCAGTAAATACTATTTAAAGAGAGCCATTTTGGCCCTTTAGTCCAGAAGGACATGTTCTTTTGAAACTCTTTGAAGGAAATACCTCTAGTCAGAAGGTCCGCTGGATTATCTTCTGTTCTGACGTAGAGAAATTTAGGACTTAACGAATATTTCTCTTGAAGTGAAGAGCTCATGGTGCGAATATCTTGCACACGGTTCTTCACGAATATTTGCTTGACTTTCGAGATCCTATTTTGGATCCAATGAAGAGTTATCTGCGAGTCGGAGAATATGTTCAATTCCTTGAACTTGACACCCGACAGTCCACTTAACATTTGTGGTAAGCACTTTAATGCTAAAAACACAGACAATAACTCCAAACAGGGAAGCGTTCTTCCCTTTGCAGGAGCGATTTTTCCCTTTGACCAAAGAAGATTTGGACCCTCTGCCGCAGATGAAACATACACCACGAAGCCATAAGCAACAGTGCTTGCATCGCAGAATATATGAATACTTAAATCAGAGTCACTTGACTCAAATGAAGATCTTCTAAAAGAGACCTCCTTCAGAGAGTTAAGGTCCTTGCTCAACTTCTCCCATGAATTTTTGATTTCGGGAGCGATTATATCGTCCCACCCCATCCTTTTCCCAAGTTTTCTTCGTAGTCGGTAAACTACTGACGTTTAAAGTTTAATAGGGAAGCAATTAAATCTACCCCAGGATATGATGCCTGATTAAGTGAAGGACTACAACCTATTTTCAGGCTGCAGTTAAAGACGGGACGAATTTTTGTCGTCACTTGAAGTGCCTGTTTTATTATAGGTCTGTGGGGTATCCAGATGAATTTATGATAATCTTTCGGATGCACCTCCACAGCCTCCACAATACCTTCTTTTAGGTATTCCTTGAATATTTCCCCATACTTGTCAAGCAAGCCTTGAGCAGTCAATTTCTTTTTGACTCGTTGCATCGTAGCAAGAGCAACGTGATGATTTGATGGAACCTGCTCAAGAATTTCTTGAAACCACGGAAGTTCCACGTGGTACCTTCCGTCTCGGAACTCTATCCCTTCGTGGAATCTCTTTATGAATATTTCGTCAATGGAACCCTGGTCCCGCTCCTCATTGATACCCAGAGACTCTAATTTATAGAGGTTCTCCAGGCCCAAGTCCAAATCAGACTCAGTGTGTGTATGTAAGAGCGGGTCGAAGTACGAAGGTACTGGTTCCACCACAAGATTGATTACATGTTCCGGGACGTTCCTGACAGATCTTTGAATATTTGACGGTATGGGGAGCTCTGAATTCTGTCATGATTTTTTGACAGCTTTCGGCGAAGAATTCTTCCCAAAGATTTTTTCATTTTGGGAAGGTGACAAAAAAGATGTTACAGGCCCGAAAGGCACGTACCCATGACAAGTTTCTAGGGCACTGCCCCGAATGCATTTTACCGTTTTAAAATGCTTTAATAAATGAAGAGCATCGATGCCCAGCAGCCCATGAATATTTGAAACCCGGTCAACATGATTGTTTTGATAGTGACTATCTGCCACTTTGAAACCATTTTGGGTAATATTTTTCATGGCCTCCGTCAGGCCTTTTACATAAAAGCCGATATCCAATTCAGAATCGATGTTTACAGGTAAGCTAGAATATTTCCCACAACAAATGCCCATCTCTAAATTTAAAGACCGCAAGGATCTCAATTCCTCTCCCAAAAATGTTTTAATGGAGCTCTGATGACTAGGAAGACTTTTAAATTTACGCAAACTTTTCTCAAGATAATATAATCGTTAGATTATATCATTTTATTGAATAAGGATCAGCATATTACGCTCATCAGAATATAAAGACCAGCATAATACGCCCATCATAATATATAAAGTTCAGATTAAGAACTTGAAGAAATTCTAAGAAGAATTTGATATTGGCAAGTGCAATAATAGTTTTAGATTATTTGCACTGCAAGTTAGAATATGTAAGAGATTATACTCTTGAAAGCCTAGGGTCTTCACTATAACTAGAATAGTTAGTTAAATAGTGGGATTTTACACTAGATTATTTTTTAGCTTATTGAGAAAAGTTTGTTTTCCCAAGCTTAAAACGAAGTAGTTGACCCGTTTATAAGCTTTCTAGAATATGTTATTTAAATGCACTGATAGAACGATCTTCGTATATTGGAATATATGAACATAAACTTTAACTCAGCACGAAGCTTAACAGTGAAAATTGTTTCCGGCACGAAGCCTTACAACGAATGATTTTTAATGACAACCTATCAGTTCGAAAATAAAAGGCGAATGAATTTTCAAATACCGAAAAATCGCTCTCTACTCTTTGCATTTAGCAACCCCTAGGTTTCCAAGAAATAACCTCTTTACTGGCAACTCTTGACTATAATTTTTATAATTAAATATATATTATATATATATATATATATATATATATATATATATATATATATATATATATATATATATATATATATATATATATATATATATACGTTACCACTACTTACGGGTAAGCCTTTTTCATGTTGGAGGAAAGAACAAAAGAAATTAAAACCCACCCAATCCCATGCCTAACGCAATTTCATCCGGTAGGCACAGACGTGGGCCTTAAAGAGAGAAAGATTGAATATAGCAGGATAAACAGGCGATGACAAGGAGTTCTACAGGACAGATGTGGCTACGAGGGCGACGCAATGATAAAGCAATGTCAGAGGTCAACTCCCTCGAGTATCTATCTTTGTACCTATCGAAAAAAGATAGTACGCCAATTTTACGTCGCAGATAAAGAGGGTCAATGTATTTTTAATATAGGGAACAGTTTATTAGTCTCTTAAGTCTTAGACGAAACCCCTTCCAAAGGAAAGGTGGAACCGGAGCTACCCCAAATATGAGAACAGTAGTCTATACAAGAGTGGATAAGAGTCTTATATAACTGGAGGAACTGTGCAAAAGGAAAAAAATTCCCACATTCTGAACAGAATCTCCAGCTCCTTTGAGATCACCTTAGCAACCTTTGTAAAATGAACTTTTAAAACTATTTGTTGTTTATGTTCAATCCAAGAAAGTTTATGTTATTCACAGTTGAGACGTTAGAGCCGTCGAAAGAGATAAGAAAGTTGGGAGATGTTTTTGAGAGGGAAATGTGAAGAAATTGAATTTTAAAAGAATTAAATTTCAGAAAACTGAGATGATCCCAATTAGAAATCCCGTCGAGATCGGCAAGAATTGAATCGGAAAGCTGCAGACGAAAGGTAACTCTAGATTCAAAGGAGAGCAGATTTGAAATGAGTAAAAGAGTGGAGAGTTGAGTCATCGGCATAAGAGTGAACAGATTTAGAAGTGCAGCTAAGAAAGTCATTAATGAAAAGTAAGAATAAAGCTGAATAGAGCAGAACCTTGAGGAACACCACAATTAGCATTAAAAGAGGAAGAGGTCACTCCATCAAAATATGCAGATATGGAACAATCTGAGAGAAAACTAGACATGAATAAGCAAAGAGAAGAAGGAAACCCAAAGGAAGGAAGCTTGGAGAACGCGTACCATACCCGGTCAAAAGCCTTCGATATGTCAAGCACCACTGCACAAGACTCCCCATAGTTCCTAAGGGCAGAAAACCAAATATCAGTGAAATAGAAAAGTATGTCACCAGTTGACCTCGAGCGTCAAAAGCCACACTGATGATCTGAAAGAAGAGATTGAGATTCCAGATGATCCAGGAAATGAGAGTTAATGAGAATTTAAAAGATTTTTGACAAAATATAAGTTAGAGCTATAGGACGATAGTTAGAAGAATCAGAGCGGATATCTTTCATCTGAATCGGCTGAATATATGCGCGCTTCCATCACTGTGAAAAAATATTAATATTAAGGCATAGGGTTTAGAGTTGAACTAGGTCAGGCGCCATGCTCAGAAGCACACTCCCTCAAAACACGAGTAACTCAGGGTAACTAGCTTTCCTGACGTTCATACAACTCAGGATCACTTACTCCCGATGATGAATAATGACAGGTAGATATATGGGACACCTGATAGGAGATGGAATAGGAGGAAGAGTTCCGGAATCGTCCAGGGTGAAATTAGATAAAAAGAAGGCCAAGGAAATTAGCCTTTTCAGAAGAAGTATTAGCAACAGAACTGTCAGAACGAACAAGAGGGAAAAAGCATATTTATAGAAGTTATTAGAGATGTTCTTGGCAAGAGGCCAGAAATATTTATCAGTCGGAGAACTAAGAGGGTCATTGAACTTCCTTTTAGTAAAAGCACACTTATCCTGGCAAATAATATTCTTGCCAATATTCAGGGCAGAACGAAAATTAGAAAAAGTGATAGGAGAACAAGAGACGGTTGATTGTTTGCCACACTCTAGAAAGATAACAACAAAATATAATACATCTACATCCGCAAACATTTTTATACAAACTCTTTATCCTTTTTTTATTTTAGTACATTAAGAAAAAATAGTTAAAAACATATTTCATTATTAACTTATCATTTAAATAATGCTATACTATTATATATCTTTAAAATCTAACCGATATGTGAATTACTAGTTAAAACGTCCGCGTGGCAATTTACAAATCAATATTGTCATTATAATATATATATAATATACAATATATATAATATATATATTATACATAATATATATTAATAAACATAATATTATAATATATATATATATATAATATATTATAACATTATATATAATTATATATAATAAATATTATATAATAATATATATATAGTATATATATATATTATATATATAATTATCAATATATATAAATAGATATATAATATTATATATATATATATAAAAATATAATATAATATATATATAATAATATATATAATATAATATATATAGATATAATTATATATATTATATATATACATATAAATATTATATAATATATATATATATATATATATATATAATCATTATATATATATATAATATATATATATATATACTTATGATTACTATACATACGACAGAGCTGTTTTATATAAAAAGACAATTAGGATCGTAGAGATTCTAATTATTTAGAAATATACAAATATAATATAATATATAATATAACTATATATATATATAATATATATATATTAATATATATATAATATAATAAATATTATATATATAATATATATTATATAATATAATATATATATATATATATATATATATATATATGATCATCAGCGTCTTCCACACAACTGCGGGGTGGCATCAGTTACAAATCCGGACTTCCCAAGCAGTTGCAACATTCCATGACTTCCAGACAATTACAATGTTCACGCTTCTGCAGTTAAAGGCAGTCCTTAGCGGAACTTCCCATGCACTACTCTTCTCCAAGTGATCCTATCATGCGTCAGTTTATTTCCTCATCCATACTAATGCCCCTTGAATAATAGATCCTTCTCCATATAGTGACCTCCATTGATTTGCGCGTTCCCCTATTATCTATCACTCTCGGACATATAAACAGTTTTAACCGTTATTCCATCATTCATTCTACGAATGTGTCCATATCATCTCAGTACCCCTTGATCTGCTCTTTCCACGAGACATCTCTCATAATCCCATATTACTCTTATTCTTGCATTTCTAATCCTTTCCCTTTTCTTTATTCTACAAATATCTCCAAGAGTCTCATTTCCAAAATCTCAATCGTTTTCTTCATCTTAGAGTTTAATGTCCCAATGCTAGAAGGTCTTTTCAAAGCTTAATGATTAGATAAGAGTTATTAGAGTAATTTGCCTGTTGCATGAAACAGTCTGGACATGGGTGAGATAGATAGATAAAACGAGAAATGAACCCATTAGGGAATTGTGTGGTGTAAAAAAGGGATGCAAGATATAAATGAATATACATTGATATAGTTTGGTTAGATGGAAAGGATGGATGATAGGCTTTGCGCGTTAAACGGCTATCATGGTGAGCAGCGCGGCCTCCCCTTTATGGGCTATTGGGCTGAAGCGCCCCTCCAAATTAAAAATGCCAGGCATAGGATTTTGATAGAAATATGATTTTTGATTACAGATTTCAAGTGATCTAAAATTTTTACACGTTTAGGTACATACAAAAACTCTTAATTATTTAATAAAATAACAAAGGAATCCTTATCCAACTTGCAAATTGTATGCCTACATATTTATTCAATAATTCATTAAAAAAATTTGGCTCTACTTTGCCGGCCCTAAAATAAGCAATTTATAATTCTTAAAAATAAGTTTTTAACATATAGCAACATACGAAAATAAAAATTCAAAATTCCTATAATACTTTTTAAATCTTCTGCAGTTGGCTCTATTATCTCAAAGCAACTTGGAGTTTCTCATTATAAAATTAATGTTCAAAAATTTTCAAAAATTTTAGATTTGTCCAAGTAATGTCCTTCTTTTACTTGTATATAGAGAGTCATAGACACTGGATGCCAGCCACTCCATGATACGTCTGAGAGTATCTTATCACATGATTTTTTTCGGAAAATAACAATCTGCGAGAACATGCAAAGCTAAAACGTGTGCCCCAGCCGGTATGGCACTACACAAAGTATAAATTACTATATAATATAATATATATATATAGTATATATATATATCAATATATTATATAATAATATAAATACTATATATATAATAATATAATATAAAAATATATATAGCAGAGAGAGAGACGAGAGAGAGAGAGAGAGAGAGAGACCAAATCCTATATAAGCAGGCAATGACCGTTTTTTCGATTTGTTTCTAAATTTACACCTCTACCAATACAATTGAGATACCTTGTGTTTACAGAATGTTTGTAGGAATGGCAAACAATATTAAAAAAAAAAAAAAAATCAGTCCTTTTATACAATTACACATAAATATAAAAAAATTAGATATAGTCCCGTGCATGATAATCACACTCAGAGATGACTATTTTAGAGAAAGAACTAATTGATTTATAACTATTTCCCATCTAAGAGATTATCAATCTTTTTACATTACTACAATGTCATTCAATCCATCCAATCATTATTAAACGAAAAAAAAAAAATGTAAATAATTTCAAACATATTAACAAAATTATTTACTTTGATATAAGGTTGCTTTATATATAAGTACTTATGTAATATTACATATATTAAATATAAATTATATTTTTTATAAATATATTATATATAAAATATATATATATTATATATAGTAAATAATATATAATATATATAAAAATACTATATATATAATAGTCTACACCAGAATCTCGAACCCATTGCTTAAAAATCTAACCGACAAACCGCCAAAGGTCATAAAAGTGGACCTTTTTATCTACCCGCCAAACCGCAAAGGGCAGCAAAGGTCATATGCTTCGTCACTTCAAAGGGGCCCGCCGACCGAGAAAAGATCACGACCTAATTCGTATATTTCATTATTTTAATATTCTATATTCTATAGCAATATATTCTACTAAGCATAATATTCTAGCTATCTCAGCAACCTGCCTGACCACTATATTGTAGAATACACCCAATATTAGTACCCTCCTAGGTTATTGGGAACGGGGAGTCGATTGGTGTATTATTAGAATCGTAGATGCCTCTTCTATGATTATTACCCCAACCCCCCCTTCCTACCTTTACTCCTCCACTCTCTTTTCTC
>JABUQX010016127.1:30000-74058 GCA_015478945.1 Trachelipus rathkii | reverse complement strand
GTTTTTTGTTGCTTATACATTTTTTTCGATAATTTGTTAGAATTCTTATATATAGACTTGTTGTAGGCAACTTCGGGGCGATTACCTTAAAACTGAGCACACATACAGATATATCCGGTACAGAAGTAGCTCAAGGTTAAATCTTTAAGATTGTACTCTCTTTCGTGCAGAGCCATATCCGCGGAACGACAGTATAGCATCATGTATTACTTACTAGCCGTAAGGAATGAATAAAACATGCCTCTATCATTAGATCCTAATTAAAATCTTCCTCTCACTCTCTGGAATAAAACACTATTTACCGCATTTAACGTTTTTAATATGTTTGGTTGTTGCGTGTGTGTTCGCGTTGTGGGGTATCCCTCAACAGTGGCGCCATCTCACTTTATCTCAGTGTGGATAATTGAGTGCCCAACCAGTCCCTCTTCTAATGTTTTTCCATCTCCTGTGCATTTTGTGTCTCTCGGGAGCCCTATATTTTTCCCTGCCCGTATTATATATTTATCATCTTTTAATATTTATTTTTACCATTATTTTGAATGTTAATATACAATTCTCTCTCACTCGTATGATATAATAAATACCACTATGTTAATATTAGACTTTTCTCATCTGCTGTACACGCTGTGTCTTTAACTCATATATCTTCGTTCATTGAGGATTTATATTTTGCGATCCTCTATGTGCCCAAATATCTGAGTTGTTATTTTAATTATGATACATTGATTATAACTCGTGTAGGTGATTATTTTTAAATAAATTTGACTCTTTTAATATAATTTGTTTTGGAGATATTCTCTTTGATATGAATAGATATCCGTTCATCCACTTTAGATAGGTATCGTATTTACATTTGTGACAATAGATCGTTGATTTATTAATCTCTTTAATCCAATGTCTTCACTATTAACGCACGAAATATGTGTATAAAAAAATAGTAGAACAAACAAAAAAAATTCTAACCAACAACACTATCATTCTGCACCTCGAATTATTGAAAATTATAAAGAGGTTTATTGGATTTCTTCTCTATCTATTATAATATGTACCTAACTTTGTTCTTTCCAATAATTATAAGTAAGAAACTGATTTAGAATAATTACATTATTTTATATTTTATAAAATTTAGATTATATATGCTTATATATGACATGATATTAATCTGCTATGTGTCCTGTAGATTATACTTGTTTATCTTTTTTTCGGCCACTTTTCCTCTTGAAGAATCAGATATTTCTTTTATCTTCATATTATGGTTTTTATGATTTACCTTTTCCAAGGATATGATCCAGTATATAAGTTTTGTGCTATATAATATTTTGAACCTTTCTTTGATAATTATAGTTAATTATAGTTAATTAATTTCAGTAATAGAAGCTACCAAAAAGACTCACTCGTGTGTAGCCTCATCGTTAATGTTAAAATTGATGTGGAAGTGCCATATGGAATAGTAAATGATGTTAGCCTTCCTCAAAGTTTTCCCCAGAATTAGATAATTATGACGGGTTGTTTATGTAATTTTTAGATTATAAATTTACTTTAAAAAATACCCCAAGTTATTAATATAGTGATATACTATATATGTATATTATTATCGAAATTATATATATATATATATACTATATATATAATTAATATATATATATATATTACTTCTTTATTTGAGGATATATATATAATATATATTTATATATATATATATATATTATAATATAATTAATATATATAGAAAGGTAAAGTATTAAATTGGAAAATTGACTAGCTTATGATTAAATCTATATTATATAATATATATATATATAAATATATTATAATATATAATATATATAATTATTATATATATATTATAATATTTATATTAATATATATAATTATATATTAATATTATTATGATTCAGTAATAGGAACTCTGTGTTTGTATTGTTATATAATTATATTATAGTATATATAATATATATATTTTGAAAGTGTTAGTGTTGTGTGGTGTGATAGTGTGATTAGTAATAGTGAAGTAATAAGATAGTGATATAAGAAGGTGTGTGTGTTGTGTTTGGAGATGTAATCCCCCGTAAAATTTGATATAATATGCATTTTCCCGATACTCTGCGGAACCTACTCGCACATGTTAATTCCGGCGTGACTTATTAATATACTATTTAATATTAATAAAAAAAGGGCTATAAAATCTAGCAGTACTTACTACCCCACCTCTCCCCTAATCTCTAAGCCATTAAACATTCTAAACGGTATATCCAGTGTGTTTACTTACACTCTAGATAATATGATATAATCCAGATACACTGCACATATTATACATTATGAAAATACGCTCATATATACTTATAATTTGTCAATTCGATAATTATCATATTAATATATATTAATATATATAGATAAGTGATAAATGTGTATGTACGTGCCTGTGTGTAATTCGTATAGTTTGACCCTCAAAACATTTGCCCTATAAGCCCTAAAATGTTAAATTACCCGTGAGTGTCAATAATATATATATATATATATATATATATATATATATATATATTTATAAATATACTTATATATATTTAATATTAATATATTTATAGATATATATATATATATTATATATATTATATATATATATATATATATATATATATCCTATTAATATATATATATATTATTTAATTATATATATATTAATATATTATAGGAGGGAGACATTTGCGATCGTGTGTAGAAAAAAGTAATGTGTGTGGATGTTTAGCGTTTGTGTAATACGCTGTGTGATAAAAAAATTTGTAAAGTAAAATGTGAGTTATTCCTCGAGAGTACAGATAAGCCTAGGCCCAATAGACAAAACTGAATATTTTTTTATTATTACGTATATTATATATTCAAGTGCTATATAAATAGTTATAGAATCTCGATCAAGTAGTTGCCTATATATATAAATAACAGTGTATCTTTTAATTCTTATAAATATCTTTATTAATATATACTTTAAACTATTTTAATACCTATAATAGAAATAGTAATATCTGCCAAGGTGAGTGTTGCTCGAGATGTTTGTCGATGTAAAAGTTGGTTTCAATCTTGGAGACCGGAAATATCCTTGCTAGCCCTTTGAGGAGACGATGCGGTTGGGTGCTCGAGACTTCTTGCGCCTCTCTCGCGTTCTTGCTGTAAATACCCACCTGTTCTCTCGTATCTAGAAGTCCCAACTTTAATATAGTAAATTGTACCTAATAACCCCCAAAAAACAAAGTTTAGTTGTGCCGTATAACTCGATAAATAATTAATTAACATATAAAAAATACTAACATGATATATAATAAAGCAACATGTGGCAACTTTCTCTTCTTCTATTGATATTTAAGTTAAAAAAAAATAATAAAAAAAAAAAAAAAACCTACCCCCCAACCTAAGTTAGGTAGTATCCCCAATACCTATACATAAATAGTAGTATAGTATTTTTTATTGGGTCAATATACTATATACTCAATACATTTATGGGTATATAAGACGATTAGAGTTCAGCGTAATTATTTCTCGAAATTATGTATTTTTATATAATGTAACATCTTTAAATGGAGTAAGTGCAACATCGACGAAATGGTTATAGTATATAATTTAAAAGTATTGATATATATATATTTCTTGTGATGTGTGTAATAATGTATACGTAGATATACATATGTATGTTTATAGGTATTTATTAGGTGGAATCCCCCCCGCCTCGTAGGTGTTATTCATATATAGGAATATATCAATTTTTATTTGTCCAACGTGTATAATTAAGGATATCTCTAACTTATGAAAAGGTGTCCGAATATAATTGTAAAATGACATCCTCCGTAAGGATGTGAATGCTTGGGTTGTGGTCTGGAAACGTTCCACCGGAGAGGGGTAATTTTAGCATAATTAACATATATGGTGCCACCAAAAACTTTTAATTATAATATTGCTTGCTATTATATATATATCATAGTATATTATATATAATATATAATATTATTAATACTATATTTATTATAAATGGTTGAATATTATTGTATTTAGTAGCGTATACAAATACTAATTCATCGTAATTACTACATACTACTCAAAAAACTATTATTTACCAATATTAACAGGAAAAAGGATAAATACTATGCGTTTTGTGAAATCCGGGCAAATTTTATATATATATATATTGTCATGAGAAATACTATAAATAATAAAAAAATAAATAAAACAATAAATAAAAATAAAAAATGAAAATAATCATCTCATAAAACTACATAAATAGCTAATATTACTCAGTGGCTCAAGAAAAGGAATTACATTATTTGGTAATTCCGTTTGTGTAAATAAATTTAGTTAGGAAAATGATATATTAAAAAAATAAATTATTAAAATATAAATATAAAATTATATAAAAATATATTGTAAGTCTATTTTATTTATTTAGGATGAGTCATAAGGTGGACATAATATAATATTAATATAATATATATTATTTATTGTGTAAAATAGTTAATTACACCGGTGAGCATATACTGTTAGGTAAGGCTCCGAGCCGACGGGGTATATATACAGCAGGGTAGGGGGATACGCTTATTTTCCCTAATACCCGTATAGGCGTGAAGGGGGCGGAGAACCCCCTCGACACCCAAATATCCAAAAGAATGCGGGGTTTCCAGGAGACTTACTCTCCCCGTGAAGGGGTAGGTGAATTTAGTTCGCATATCCCCGTCATGTTCATTACCGGTATAAAGATATACCGAGAGACCCGACTCCTGCCATCTCTGCGGTTGCGTGATATATATAATATATATATATATATTATATTATAATATAGTATACCCTTGGGGTATTCTTTAGTAAAGAAAAAAAAAGCTAATAATTATTATTAATAGTAAATGATCTATATTTTAGTTAATTTACGTGAATGTAACCAATAATAAAGGTTCTCTAAATAGCTCTAACATTAATTACTATATAATTATTAGCAATTATTATAATTTTTATTTTATAATATATTTTTATACATTTATCCTATCTTAAAATTATTTACTCATGAATTCCATAAAAATGTATTCATTTTTCTGCAATGATATGACTATTTGTATGTTATTTGATTAGATATATAATTAATATATATATATATTATATATTATATATATATATATATATAATTTATATATTATATATATATATTAAATTAATATATACTATATAAATATATATATATAATATATATTAATATAATATACTATATATAATATTATAATATATATTAATATATATTAATAATAATATATAATTAATTATATATATATATATTAATATATATATATAATATTATTTTTTTAATTTTTATTTTATTTATTAATTTTTACATTATTCCGCTCCTAATTATAAAAATTGGACTCCAGTGACTATCTCCAGCAAATATGTATATACATTCCATATTCTACTCATTGATGTAGTCTATATGTAGTGTTTATGATATATAATGGATTATACTATTGAATTATGTGTATACGTGCTTACTTTACACCCATCATTCATCTACACTCCATATATATATATATATAACTATAATAATATTATACAATTATAATTATATTAATATATATTATATATATATATAGTTATAATATATCATAGTATTATATATATATATAATTAATACTATATTAATATATTATATATTTAATAATATATTATATATATATTTAATTATAATAATTAATATAATTATATATATTATATATATATATATATTTAATTATATTCATATATATATATATATATATATATATTATTATTGTATATATTTAATATTATATATAATTCGATAATTAAATATAATTTTTTTATTTTTATTGATCAGGAGTAGTAGGTATAGGTATAATTTATGAGTTACTCTAATTTAAAGTATAAAATAAATTTTACTATTTAATAAATAGAGAATATAAAGGAAATTTATTTTAACCTGACCAAACCTAATTCATTTTTATCTCAATAGTTAATACAGACGATCAAATAATATTTTCAAAATTAGTAATATGAAGTATATCTCGCTAGGTAAGATCGGTATAGAATACTTTATATTTTGATCGTTAATCTACACATATAGAAATTACCTGAAATTTCTCCCGCCGGGGTATTCTCTTCTAACTCAATATTACCTGGAGTAGCCACTAAAGTCATGTCGTAGGTGAGGTAAAGACGTATGTTACTGGTTTCGAATCATATTACTACTCGCAACTCATATATATAATAAATCCAAATTCGGTATGATAAAAATCCCTAAAGTTTTAAGTTGTTCGGTGACTTAGTACTATTTATGTCACTAATTAACTGATATACTCAGCTTCTAATATAAAAAACTTATATTATTGAGTATATATATAATATATATATACTTTATAGTATACTACAAATTCTATTTATATTCTTATGTTTATAATGGAACATTTGTAATGATTTCATTATAAAAATAATAATAATAATAATAATAATAATAATAATAATAATAATAATAATATAATAAATTCATGAAAATTCACCAAAACTAATATTCGTATACTGAACGAACATACTGTTTACTAAAAATATTACTAAAGAATATATTATTAATAATAATATTATGAAACCGATTGATAAGATATTGTACTTTAGGCCTAAATGATATACTCTCTCTGGTATGAGAGATTACCTGTTGTTTTATACGTATTAATATGGATTAAGGAACTATGATCAGATGATGATAGGAAACGTGATGATAGAAATATATGACACAGAACACACTAAAAAAGATGGGTCATTAGAGTCAGACTTAGAGAATGAATATATGAGAGTGAAGAATACACGTTGTTACTCGGGATTCGCATAGAAATCTGACGCGCGAATTGAAGCAATAGCATCGGTATCACTGTGTCCGTAGTTGACTCATCGATAGACACATCCTCTCTCACGTGTGGTGTCATGTAATTCGGAGCACGAGTTGTATAGTACCGTTACTTTGTGCAGAGAGAGCTTGTATCTATAAATAATATAGGATATACGTCTAAAACGACCTCCCTATAAGGCGGTAAAACACTACCCACCCTCACAAAATTAAAAAAGCAAAAAAATAATTCGACATCGTGCGAATATTCGTACTCGAGTATCACGTACTTTTCCAGTTACTACATATCACGGTAATAATCTGCTAATAGCTAATTTGTGTAATATACATAATATCATTACATTAAATATTACTGTCTCTATACTTCCTGTAATACGATATAATAGGCAATTATATTTTCGGATGAAAAAAAAATGATACCCTTCATTAATTTCTATATAATAAAAATTGTTAACTAAATTATATTACTGTAAATAATTCTATTTCATATTATATTTTTTCTAATGATTAGTTCTATATCTTCTTTTTCATAGATATTGATAATAATAGTGATATTTCTAAATTTTTCTTTGATATTGTTTTTCATTATTTCTCTTGATATAAAAAATATTATGAAAATATTTTATATAATTTTTTCCTACACTATTCTGAGCTTATAACTCTCTTCAATTTGTACCAATTCTTAAGTGCATAATCTGTTCATTCTGTGATATTAGCAACATTATGGTCATTCCACATATAATAATTATTATATTTACGTAATTACATTAATAACAATCTATCAGGTTGATTATGGTTACTTTAATCATGTTGAACAATTTTGCTAAAAATCGTGTTAATATTAGTAATAATTATAGTTGCATAACTGTACCTTCTCTCCATTAGCATTCTTCAGTATTATGGTTTAAAGTTATCTGTATTTATATAAAAATTGTATACCAGATCTCTGCTCTTCTATTGCTTTATAAATTTTTGCAATCAATTTGCTATTCCACACTGTATTAAGCCACCTATAATCCATTTCAGAACATTTTATACTCGTAGTTTCTGTAACAAGAAATATCCATGATGTAGGTAAAGGTAACTTTAACCTAAGAAGTTGCAGGCACAATAGTTCAAGAATTCAGACTATATTATATTTTTTTACTAATTTACCAAAGCTTATTTAAATTGCTTCTCCAACTCTATTTTTAGTGGATTAATAATACATTTCAAGTTTCTAGATCTCCATAATTAAAAAAAGTCACAAAATAACCCAAATTTTCAATCACTATAATAAAAGGTCTGGTGCCCGGGCCTAGCATAAAGAATGAAACTTGAGTGTAAGATTCAGAAGGTGTCTTGTTTTTTTAATTATTTTTACAGGATTATTATATTTTTTAGGTGTGTTTATAATTTTGTTTTAATTAAATCTTCCTATACGATATAATTAACTGCCTTTCAATATTTACAGTGCATCTTGTGACTATCCAGATTGCCATAAACATCCTATTATATTTGTGACTATTTTGTTTTCTCCTTTTACTGAGAACCTCTCTCCATTATTATATTAACTTGAATAAATATTCTCCTAACCTCTATTTGACGTTAATTCAAAAAGAGTAATTTGAAGTCTTTTTTGTTATACTTCTTACTTTCTTATCTGTTATTCTCTTTTTATACCTCTTAATTCCTGTTACTATAGCACTCTCATGTATAATATAAGCACTTTATCCTCAATTTATTTTACACTCCAATGTTAACATTGATAGTATATTCCTCTCTTCCTTCAACCTCTTTCTTCTTGTCCTCTATCATGGCCCATCTTCGTTACTTCTCTTGTTCTATTTTGCTTGACCGCCTGCACACCAAATCGAAAAACTTTTGACTCATGCTACACCGAACTGTTTTGTCATAAGTTACCAAATAATATCCTCCATACCCTTATTTAAGTAGACTAGAATCTCTCACAATTCCCTCCAGCGAAGCTGTCTCTCTTCTTCCCATCTGCTTGGCAAAGACTCTCCTTGCGCGATATATAGATACTTCACTATTATCATTCCTCTTATGTTCTGTCTTTTCATGATATCACTCCAATAATAATATTACAGATTTTTACTTATCATTTTCAATTTTCCCGAGTATACGTTAATTCGCGTGTCTGTATTTCCTATTTTCTTTATTGTGTTGTGAAGTTCGAGACTATTGCTATGACTTGTATATATGGAAATTTTATATTTAAATAAATACTTACAAAACTGTATCCAAATATTTTATATTAATCGCTACTTCCCCACATAAGAGTTTCAGTTAAATTCATCGAAACTCTCATCTTGACAAACTTTATATTCCCATTTATAAAATAAATAAATATTCTAGTTATCTATGCGCTGTAAGACGAAATATGAACATAAGTACTGAGAGCCAGTAGGAGAGAATTTATAATCCTTGTAAAACTACTCTAGATAAGAACTATATCTAATTTCTGTACGGTATAGAGTAAGATGATAATATGAGAGAGAGATAAGCTCTGAGGTAATTTATAAGGACTCGAAATTTGGGTATAAATTAGTTCATATATTTTTTATTTCCCAATATATAACGTAACTAATATAAGGGATAAAAATTCCTTATCTATTTAGGGTATAGGTGAATTAAGGATAGGGTCTCAGATGCAGATATTGGAGGGAAAATAGTTTTGCTAAACTGAGACTGGTCTAAACTTTATTAATAATATACATATATATATTAACTATACTATATATATATATATATATATTTTATTATTAATGATATAATATATATTATTGAGGGACTCTAGTGCATTATACTGAAAATGAAACACTATAATTACATACTTTGATATTTATTGACCAAAAGCGGTAACTTACCTATATTTGTAGAAATATATGATTTAGGTAGGTATTGACAACCTCTTTAACTACCAACATAAAAACGAAGAGATAAGATATATTGACCATCTAATGACTCAGAGGGATTTCAAAAGAATATTCAAAAAAAATTCCTTTTGGGGATAATTCATTATAATGTTAAGTTACTATAAATAAAATCCTTATATTCCATCTTTTCATTATTATCATTACTCAAATAACGATATAAAGAAATTAGCTGTATATTTTAGAGATTATTTTTTTAAGTACTCTATAAAATACTACATTAGGTGAGGTATGAAATCGATATATATCTCTGTATTAACTAATTGGTTAAAGTTTATCCATTTCAGAGTATTTTGTATTTATAGTTAATTTCTATAACATAAGAAATCTCCATGATTTCTATAAATTTAGTTGTTCTAATATTGAAGTTATTGAATACCAATATTATTATATATTAACATTATCAATATTATATATATATATATATACTTAAATATTATATTAATATATATATATATAATATACTACTATATTATTACACAGTGGCCTCAGTCCATCTTGTTTACTTGTACAAGGTATGATAAGTATATAATATAGTGATGACTGCTTTATACTATATATATATATATATATTTATTATATATAATTAATATAATATATATATATATATATATATATAATATAATACTATATTATTAATATATATATTAATATATATATATATATATAATATTATTATCATCATATATATATATATATATATATATAATATATATATATATAATATATATTATATTATATATATAATTATAATATATATATTAATGATGGACCAAAAGTCCTAGTCATATAATACCCTTTATTTGAGATCCTCTATAAAGTTAAAATATGGTTTTATGATACTATATTATCTTCTCTTCCCCCATCGTCTACCCTAAAAAATAGTCTAGACTTTCGAATACATTCCTCATCGAAACACCTTCACCGAGTTTAAAGAGATGGTATGCCCAGACCATAAAGAATGTGGCGTGCGACCAGATCGTAAATTCCAATGAAAGGCAAACTGTTGGAACTTTAAATGACCACCAAGCGCATTCTTCGAATACTCTGCGTGGGAAAAAGACTGATTTTGGAAGCGAAGGATTGACTGTGGTAGAGAGACTTCAAATAGAAAAAGAAAGCTTAGATAAATTTAATAATAAAATCACTACTATGAAAGTAGATGAATTAAATGATGCTTAACCAATAAACACAGGAACATCTTTGTACAAAAGTGCAATGACGCCCACTTAGAGCTAATAAAGCGCTTCAGAAAAGAAATAGATTGCGCCGGAATAAGTGTAGACCAAAATGAAGATGATTTTATAAATTCCCTACTTGCAGGTAATGAAAAGAGCTCGTTAATTATCAAAAAACAGGAATTCTGGTTTAAAAAGAAACAGATCTCTTTATACGTCGATGTCTCTTTAAATTATGCCCAAGTCATCCTCCCCGACCGCCGAGTTGTCGATCTTATCCGTATGACGCACTTGCAGGGGCATCTGGGTATCTCACGCTGCCTCACTGTATTAAAGGCTGATTTTGTGTTTAAAAATATGCATCAAAAAGTCAAAGAGGTAGTCCGCTCCTGTCCACAATGTCAGGTCGCAAAAGTCGGGCGTGGAATAAACCCAATTTACGGAAAATACAAAGAAGTTTCCTACAAGTTCGAAGTCCTTCATATGGATGTCCTCAAGTTACCTTCATGTCGTGGATACAAGTACCTGTTAACGCTCATCGACAGATACTCTCACTATGTGTGGGCTTTCCCGCTGAAGGACATTACTAAAGAAACAATAGTCCAAACTTTGATAAACCAGCTAATTCCGCATTGTGGAATTCCCAGCCGCCTCGTCTCAGATAACGGCGCAATCTTTACCTCACACTTATTTGAGAGCGTGTGTACTCTATTGGGGATACACCACGTCACGACCAGCGTCTGCAATCCGGCGTCGAACGGAAAATGCGAGATGGTCAATAAGATGATTATTAACAGCATTAGAGCCATGTTAGCAGAGCCAACCATGAAAACACAAGAATGGCTGGACGTCTTACCCTTCGTCTTATTCGCTCTCCGGCTGGCACCCATCTCAGAGAGTGGTATCAGTCCCAGTAAGCTATTGTACGGTCAAAATATAAACATTCCCGACGGGCTGGTAAGCACTTCTGTCCCAGGCGGTCCAAAATCATACGACTCGTACATTGAAAGAATAACTGAATTAATGGCCAAACCCTTAGCTCAAAGAACAAATCTGCGCAATAGGAACGTCTTTCTCCCAAAGAACTTAAAAGAGGCAAAATATCTATTGGTAAAGAGTCAACAATATAATGTCGGCAAGCTATCACCCAAGTACCACGGCCCCTATAGGGTTGTCAAGATCACAAACAGTAATGCTCATATAATAAAGGGTGATAAAGTAGTAGTTGAAAGCTTAAGAAATGTTAAAATCTTCTATCAACCAGTCCCCGACCCTTCGGACCGAAAGAAAAACTCGGAATAATGAAATAGAGGAAGGAAGTGGGGGACAAAAGTGAATATCTCTTGAGAAAAATAAGAGTCAAAGACAATGATGTGGTAACTAGTACGAGTACAAAATCAAGTGTTAAAGTGTATTATTTATCCATATATTTGTAGTTCTTTCTCCTTTTTCAAGTAGTGTATTCAACTATTCCTTTTTCCACTTTCCTATGCATTTCATGTATCAACCCGAAGGAGTGTGAGAAGGAACCTTTGTGTAAACAGAATCCCAAGCTTCACTTAGGATTCTGAAGCAAATGTTCCTTTGCACAACCAAGGTCACCAAGATTGGGCCGAAGTTAAGTTAGGGAAGTCTTGTAAGTCATAAGCATGCATGGCATAGAGGGTATACAGCTCTGTGAGAGGCTCGCTTGTAGGCCTCCTGTATACGCCTTATAAAGGCTTGTTGCATCTCCTTCCATCTCATTTTGTAACTACGTAATATCTTGGCTCCCCTCCCCCATTAGGAAAGGCTGCCAGAGAGAGAGAGAGAGAGAGAGAGAGAGGAGAGCAGAGAGAGGAGAGAGAGAGAGAGAGAGAGGAGAGAGAGAGGAGAGAGAGAGAGGAGAAGAGAGAGAGAGAGAGAGAGAGAGAGAGAGAGAGAGAGAGAGAGGATAGGCGTCAGGGCCAATGACGACCTAACGCGGATCTCAGCTCAGGGCTTTTAATTAGGATCTCGAGCAATGAGGTCGTGTTAGAGATAGGTGTCTGTGCCCAGTATTGATAGAGTTATAATTACGAGTGTTTTAAAAGTAATTTATAACGAGATTATTGTGCATATTGATCTGTCATTTATCAAGTTGAAACATTTCCTGTCAAATATCGTTCACTGATAAAATAAAGCACCTACACAGTAACATCTCTCATTATTCCACCGGCTGATTGATGATTCAGTAATTAATATTCAGGAGAGTTAAAGCGAGTTTAACCCATATATATATATATATATATTATATATATATATATATATATATATATATATATATAATATATGTATTATATATATTTATTATATAATATATATGAAATAATATTTGATATATTATTGAGTAAATATAATATGTTTAAATAATACTGATCACATTATATATATAGAATTCTATATCTTTCGAGACTTAATTAATATATGAATGAAACAGAAGCCTTGCAGTTTGTATATACTACAAGAAGCCTGTCGTTGCGAGACATTCTCAAGGAGCGAGATACACAGAGTACGCACTCTGATATTATGCAAATTGATTTACCTATAAGCTAGACCTCGTTTATGCGCATTCTACGTCACATAAACGTCCAACAGTACATACTGATAGCGCTACGTTGATAATAAATCTACTCTAGAATTTTTGTTACGGAATTATGATAAACCGGACGGATAGACCTGCGGAAGGATAATATAACTTATTGTTTACACAAACTCACATAAATTCTTTATTCATAACATGACGTGTCGGAAAATTGTAGTTTGACCAAAAGTTATTATTAAATATTATTAGTATTATACTTATATTTTTTAATATTAAATACTAAATACTATATATATATTTATATATTATATATATATATAATTTTCATTAAAAAATTAATTAGAATATTAACATAATATAAAGTTTAAAGAGTAATACTTGTTATCTACATATTTGTCATACTGATCGACAGGTATATATCTTGTCCAATCACGGACAGCACAAATAGGGAAGTTAAAAAGAAAAGGAAAACAACGAGTTCGGGAAACGAACTTGGCTCCGCCATGTCAGTCCGCCGAGTACGATCGTGTCGGAAGCCAGCCACAATATTCTGTTCAGCGATGATATAGTAACATTGAAGGGGTCTACATGTACCGTGTTTATTTTCCACGCGGAGAGACAGGTGTCGCGATTCAGATTATTGGAACTCACGGAGGCGGCGAGAGCGAGCTCTCCTGTGTCTGACGACTGTGTGGAAAGGGTGGCGAGCCTAAAGTGATTGTGTTATCTAGAGTCAACTCCTGCCACCGGCTACGCATAATATAAGTTACATAAGGCATACAGAAGAAAAAGGAGTGGTGTTTGAGTGGAATATAATGTTCCGTGGATATCAATACAACTGTTTTGAATATCAGGATGATGGGCTGTTGCTAGTTTTGTGTGTGTTTATGTATATCTATGACATCTCTGATATGCGTTTTTACAGATAATATAGTATTGGATGGTGTGGGTAAATAATCAATGTTAGCAGAGCTGGTAAAGAATATCAGTGGCCTGATTACTCCTATACCCTGTTGATGAAAGATATAAAAATGACTTCACAGTTGTGGGTAGTATAATTACTAGATTATTCCTCGAGCGTGATTAATTTAAGTGCTAATGGATAATGTTTAAATTTATGAGTAAAGTATGTCTGGGTGATCCTCAATAAAAGAGTGTAGAGTCTCATCAAACAGTGATCTTGGAGGTCACTATTGATGGCATTAAGTCGGACCCATATAATATATATAAAATTAGGATATCTGGTTCTTATGAGACTATATAAGGGTAATGAGGTATGTATTAAAGGTATTTGAACCTATTTTCTCATGGATGGGATAAATAGCATAAAGTTTGTGACAATTAGTAGTATTGGAATATCAATTTAGACGTTATTGGTGATAAATGAGTGTACGAGAAATATTATATAATTCAGTAATGGGTGGAACCTTTACGTGGAAATACTGTATAACAAGGATTCTCCGGTACATACAACGGAGACAATAGTGATTGATAAGAATAACTGGGTACCGGTTAAGGTGAAATGGGAGTCAAAACAGGTCAAACCAAGGAGTAATGAAGGGTATACCTATATCGTGCAATAAACTCCTAGAGGTAAGTCATATTGGTTAAGATAAGGTAAAGAAGATTGACAAAAGGGGATATATAATCCACACTAAACTGATTTAAGGTTTTTACTCCTCACGGTTGGTGAAATGAGGTATATGTATTAAGGAGGATTAAGGAACTAGGTAACTGTTAAAGATAATTAATACCGGGGTCCTTATAAGTTAAACACTACGAGTTTGAATACAAATTGAGTAATAGTCACATTTTAATGCTATAGTAGTATGAGGATATAAATTAATAGGAGTATCTGGATCAGGTTAATCAAACATGATTTAATCAAGTAATTAACAAATATACAGGTACGGGAAGTGAGCAGTAATAACGATGAGATGATGAACAAGAATGGACGAGGAAAAGTTGAAAGACGAAATTTATAAAATATTAATCGGAGAGTTTACATCCCGAACAGTTCGTATAAACAGGTTTATGGAGGTGTGTGGACAAACAAAATGGCTTTAGCAGGAGTGATGCGGAAAAAAACGTTAGTCAAAAACTGGCAACTGACCTCAATATATAAGATATCGATGATTGCAATGAATTATACTATATCATCCCAATTTACCCTAACGACTTAAGGAGATTTATGATTACTCAGAAAACCAACCGGAGATTTGAACAGCAGCTGGTAGAGTTTGTTATGTAAATGCATAGACTGTTAATCCTAAGCTCGCAGCGAAGGAGTTTCATATATACAGTGGTGCGTTTACGTAAATAAGGAATTATACATCTAGATGATGCTATGTGTTGGACTAATTAGTAATGGTTTAAATCAGTAGTATAGGAGGTAGATAAAACTTTCACCATGTAATACTATAGCGAATATTTTACAGTATATCTTAGTATATATATGAACTATTTACGCTATAGTCACTGGGGTTTAAGTATAAAACTTACTAGCAGGGATCCTGGTTAAGGGCTACTATCAAATGTATATTAATAACCTGGGCCAGAGGATAGTAGATTATAAGATTACTCACTAAGGCTTTCTCGCTCAACGGTTGTGATTTAGCGGTTTTTTCCAGTGATATCCCTGGTTACAAAAGATTTTAAGCATTTTGGCTCTAATATGATATTGTGGTCTTCTCTACTCTAGAAACATAGCGGTGTGTGTAATCAAGCGATATGGAAACTCAAAGGAGTGATATCTTATGATGAGGAGTATATAGATAAGTGAGATAATAGAGTAGGTGCGTTATCATTGTAATTCTTATGGTAAGACTGTTGATTGTTGATTGATATAATATTATTCATAAATAGTTATATGAGGAAGCACAATAATAGCAGTCGGATAATAAACACAAAGGTACACAAATACAGAGATATTTATGTTGAAGCACATACGTGATAAAAAGGTACAAAATTGAGAGAAATTGTAGTTTGGGAGTGTGCTTTAATATAAATTAAAGTATTTATTAAGTATACGTATAGATAAAGTCACTGATTTTAAATAATATATGACTTGAGCGATTCAGGTTTATGTCGTTGCGCGCAGTTTTTGGTACGTAACAGGTGGATAACCATTCTCTAGAGAGAGACCAAACACTGTTGGGAAATGAGTATGTACCAGAAGGTATGAGGAACTTAGGACAATTGATAAACTTTACAGAGGAGAGATTATGTTGTTATAAGAAACTGGTTCTGGATTAGGTGACAGTTCGCCACTTAATGCACATTAATCGGATGTAGTCAATGTAACGATATATAAGATTTATTGAAGTAGGAACGGAGGAAAGAGTGAAGCCTATTTATATCATGGAATTTTATTAAGAGGGAAATTGAATGGAATTCGATTATAGATACTTGGTCGTTCCTCATGTGACTTTATCTGGAATAGTGTATGATCGAACAAGTCTAGAATTTTTGTTCTGGAATTGCCAATGTGGTATCTGGTAGAAAGCATTATGGTCTTGATTAAACCCAATATACACAAGGTGATATGTGAAATTAGAGTTAAATGTAGGTTTATAGCATTAATATCGCACTTCTTATCCTCAATTGATCGTGTGTTGATAGAGGAATTGCGTCAACCATTGTGTAAAAGGAGTCCCTGGCAGATCATGGTAGGGTGTTTATTAATTATAAGACTTATTTATTTTCAAGGCCAGTTTTTACTTACCTTAATAACTTGTGTGATGTGTGTGAGTGTGAGTGAGTGTATTATCTCAACAGTTATAGAGAGATAATTTTAAATTTTATAATATTTTACTGGAGACAAACTCAGTGCTTATTAGTTACTAAATACAAACCATGTAATCAAGATGAACAGTTAGTTGATCTAAAGACTAGGCTTTAGCAAACGAGGCTTGGAGCGACAATGAGTGAATAACAGTTAAATTTTGTGAGAAGCACTAACAAATTATCTTATAAGAACAGCAGAGCAGATATCACGACGAAACTCTTCGCTCTAATAGCATGGTTCAGATGTTGTTTTACTTCAGCATGGATAATAGTCATGGAACTTAGTGATAGGCAATCTCCTTGTGTAACTGGAATGTTTGCCTATAATGAGGTGTTTAATCATAGTTTAAATGGAGAGGGTCACGCACTAGTGGAAGCTAGACGCACTGCGTTTGTCTCACAAGTTGGTGCTTGGCAGAGTTATATGTACTTTGGGATAGAATGCATCCCAGTTAGGTATCCTGAGAAAGTGGATCCACAAGGCTCTTCAAGAACGCCACGTTAGCAAAACCGTTTTACCCACATTAAGGGATATCAGAAAATTATACGGAATAGACAGACAACAGAAGATGCTGAAGTATTTAAAGGCATTACGGTTACCAGGTAGAGAACCAATACCGGAGGTATTGCTGGTGGCAAGTGACTTGTTTAGGGTAATAGTCTGTTCTTACACACGCTTCACTATTCCATTCAGAAGCCCATCACCAACACCAGGTTGGTCGCGAAGAAAGCGAAAATCGATATCTTGATTAAAACTGTTACGAGGGATGACGGAGCGGTGGGAAGCGGTCACATGATATCTTCTCTTATTGTAGGGATGATGGTACATTCAGATAGGTGTAACGGAAAACGCTATGGGTGGCAGTGTTGCAGCGTCACAGAAAGGCCCAGGCAGGAATTCGACCAGAGCAGCGAAGCATAGAAGAGTTGAGGAGTCAGAGATCGGACCGTACGAAGGGGGGGGGGGGGGGGGGGGGCGGGGCGGGGGCGACGGAGTGGCGGGCGAGAGTGGGGCCGGAGGCGGCGGGGTGCAGTGCGCAGGAGGACGGCCTCGTGCATGGGGGGCGGCGGGGACGCGTGTGTGGGAGGGCGCGGTGCGGGCGGGGGGGGGGGGGGGGGGGGGGGGGGTGAGAGGGGGGGGGTGCGCGGGGGGTGGGGGGGGGGGGGGGGGGGGGGGGGGGAGGGGGGGGCGGTGGGGGGGGGGGGGGCGCGGGGGGGGGGTGGTGGTGTGGAGAGGTGAGTGCGGAGGGGGTGGGGGGGGGGGGGGGGGGGGGGGCGAAGGATTTCAGGCGGTTTTCGTGAGGGGAGCGCGGATGAGAGAACTAGTGAATTCCCGATCCCGCGCTCAATGCGCGGGGCCGGCACTGAGTCCCGTTAAGTTGCAATCATATACTAAGGAAGGATACCATTGAGCAAGAAGTCTCTGTATTGTGAGGCGAATTGTTGCTGTCTTGGAACACAGAGGTGCTAGCACTGATACCACAAATAACAGTGTGGTTTGTTATAAGATTTAAAATTTATGGAACATTATCTGCAATTGGAGCGTGGGGAATTAAAGAGGTATCTATGACGGAGCTGGAACTCAGGAATCATTGTGAATATCCTGTTAATTCATAGTACTGTGGAATAGTGGTAATATCTAAGCGCTCTGAGCTACATTTAGAATAGTGTAGATGTGTATTTCATTGGTGAGTGTATTACCATAGGACGGGTTTATTTCCAGTATGTAGTTGTTAAGGTCAGTGTATATATCACTTGGTACAGAGAGGTTAGAAAGCGGTCATCGTGAACTTATTTGGTGAGGTATAGTTTCATTGGAAAGATGAAAAGCAGATGATGTGAGCGATTCATTTCTTGCAACGGTGAGCGCATATAATGTAACAATTCCAAGGTGGAAAAGAGGGTAATGTACTGTTGGCAACAGGACATTATTGAATAGCTTCAAGCGAAGGTTCATGAGGTGGTATAGGCTGAGGTTAGAAAGGTAGCGGTGCAGCCATCGCGACGACTAAACTAAAAAATGCGATACACTATTCAGTGGAATTTTTTAGGTAACCCCGTTCGTTTGTGCGAGTGGATCTACTTCTTGATAAACAGGTAATCTTAGTAAAGAAGATGGGCACATAGCGGACAGGGCTAGTGGCATTATGGATTTAAACAGGCTCGGTGAAAGCGTATTTGGTTTCAGATTACATACCACCGGGAACATGGCGACATTGTGAGAGTTAAAAGTTGTTGGTATACTGTGAGTAAATCTCAGGCACGTATGGCATTTTCTTTCTGATTTTCAAGGTGGTGGCAAGAGAATGTTGCGTAGACCAAAGTGTCAATTGTAGTACGATGTTCTTGACCACCAGGAATATGTCCGTCGACTTCTCTTGTGTGAAATAGACACGTAACACGACCCCGGTGTCGTGGTGCTCGTCAGTAGATGTTGGCGTGCGAAAACAAGGAAGGAATGTGGCATGTCCTGGTGGCCAATGGAGTCATGTGTGCCTGGGATATTAGCCATGGGCGCTATGGTATGAGTATTAAAGGGATATACCATTCTGTACATAAAGAGAGTGTTGAGTTGAAACTGCTTTTATCTGAGAATGTTACCCCGCTTATCCAAATTTTGGCTCACAGACTAAGAGCTCACAGTATGGGCTATTTATGTGAGGGTCTACACATTATACCAAGAAGCGTACGTACTTCTTAAAGACGGAATAGAACTGACGAGTGAGTTTTAGGTGATGTAATGGCAGGTTCGAGGAAATGTTGCGCGAATTTTTCGCGACGGATATTGGTTTTAAGTACGACAAATCTACAGCATAGATGCCTTAGCATGAGCTCAGCACGCTCAGTAAGACGAGGGTGTCGGACTAGATAAGACTTCCAGTTTCCTGGCCGAGTTCAATTTATTTTTCCGACATAATGTGGTAAGGAGAGGAGTCGCCCGATATCGGGATCACTTCATTGACAGCCGGAGACATGATACTCAGTTTAACAATGGTAAAGAGGGCATAATGCAGATGATTGGGAATGTCCGCCATGAGTAGAAAAAACTAATTGGTGTGGTATTAAAGAGCATTTGGATTAAAAGGGAGGGTGATACCAATCTCCAAGAAAAGTCAAGTCAAGAAAAATGGCATATGGAAAACGGACACCTTAAACTTTAGTTACCTATGTTATAGCGTGGAGTAAGGGTTATAAAAGTGAAGATAGTTGTCACTGAGTTTGATAGGAGTTTAGACAAAAAGTTTAGGCATAAAATATGAAGGTCCATATTTGTAATCACACAAGGTCTATATCCGGAGAATGTCGTATGTACATTAACAAGGAAAAACAAATGGATAGCTAGGGTACATTTACTATACGCATTTTAAGGTGTGGGCGGTATACCCCGAATACCTATTAGTACAGTGATATTTCATGTATGATATGAGGAGTTGGATACCGGAGAAAAAGGATATATACCAAGTAGAGAAATGAAATGGAGATGGCATAAGGTAGTAAGTAAGGTAATTATAGTCCATGTATACCATGGGTTGGACAAGGTAACATCAGAGAGGACACAACACCGAGAAACAAGTAGCAAAAATCAAGTGAAAGCATGGTAGATTGTTAATAACTAAGATGTAGGCATTAATCATAAGGGGGTTAAATGGTAAATAAGATAGCGTGTCGTGATGCATGAACAGAGGACGCAGGTGGGTAATGAAACAATAAAAGGCACCCAAACGGAGATGTCAGCTCAATGATACTTCACTCAGTAGGATTACGAGTTGAACAACAGGATTGGTTTCGACGAGGTAGGATAGATATTGACCACGGAGAGCGATTTGAACATTGAATACGATCATTTGAAGATCATATATGGCACGTTCCCAAAAGCACAGCTTACACGTTCTCTCTTGAGTCAGCGAAGGTACTCAGGGGAGAGAGCTCGATAGGAGCTACAAGAGGAGACACGCGCCTAGATTATACAAAGAATTAATAGAAGTAGTAGAAAGCGAGATATGTAAGCTCAATAGAGTAGCACAGGAGAGTAAAACGCTACTAAGAACTCACAGGATACCACGACTTTTGAAGAGCAAATGCCGAGGATTTAAGATCTAAGCCCGTTGAAGGAAGTTTTATATAGTGTGAGAGAGTCGCAATTGTTCAGCGCTGAGGAAGTTCAGAACACTAATAGGACCCCGATCGGCTATGTATATGAAGAACGTTAAATGGGATACAGGATCACGATGGAAGAGTCCCCGGATCGCTAGAATCCATTGGGTGCTGCAAAGGAACGGAGGGATCAGAAACCAGAGGACTCTGTACAGGGCAACCGTTTACAGGTCGAGAGGATCGGTACCGGACACGCAATATGGTATGAGGAGGGGTTATAGAGTCACTGAGACAATAATGGCCGCAAGTCACGAAGGAGAGCTCAGCCTCGAGGAAGGTGGATTGGAGGTAGGTGTTACGAAATAACTCGGCGATGTGGACACCTCGTGTAATTGTGTTTGACGTACTTAGTTCACTACCACCAAAATAAAAAAAAAAAACCAAAATCATTGGAGCGGCGCTGGTGCTTATATGGAAGGCACGTTCGTATTTATTAGGACACTCAGACCTTATCTATCCACCTTTTAATTTTGGCGGTCGTTTGCGCACAGACCTAAGAAATGCCTCATATATTTCTCTCGTTTATCAAGGCATAGTGAAGGTCTAGTGCATGATAACTCCGGTGTATAGTGGCGTCAACCGGAATTTTTTAAGTGGCACAATACAACAACGTAATAAGCTGTCCAGCATGTTTTTATTTGAGTACTGGTGGTTCTTGAACTCCTGGTTTGGAGTTAGTCGGCAAGTTAAAAAGTTTACACGAGTCAATTACGAAAGCTGGGTAATGCGATATTCTTCTTCTAATCTTCTTTTACAAAGTTAAACTTAAAACTCACTGGACGATATCGGGTGACATGTTTACTGAGTATTACTATTATTTATGAACACTCTGAGTCCAAGAAAAGGGCACACTAATAAGGACTATTCAAAACTTAGAGTTCAAACGTTCTAATTCAGTCCGAGCAGGAGTTAGAGAAAGGAAAATGTAAAAGACAAGCCCGTAGATGATATAAATTACCTATAGCGTGCTATATAGATCTTTTGTAGTATGACGGTTAACATTGGTTTCGCCTCTCAAGAATTCATTTGTCGTTCATTGAAGTGTTTACGTTTTTTTCTCACACCACACACTCTATACTTGTTGATTTACGTTACTCTACTATATGGTTCATGTTATGTCGTGTTCTTATCTCCTATAAAATATTTTATATATTTAAGAAGAAAACTTTCCTGTAAAGGGTTGATTAATAGAATACAATCTAGATGGAGACATTAGAGAATTGTAGTAAGACCCTAAGATTGTTCCAGTCAAAGTACGAATGTAAGGTTAACAAGGTGTGAAGAGAATAGTGGTACTGAAGCAAAGGCGATGTAGATATTTAGATATCAGACCAGTTCTATTTTATTATTCTCATAGTGTATTACTATTAATTATATTATTTTTATTATTAATTATTAGTCTTATCTAATCTAATATTTCATTTAATTATATCAATGGTAATAATCTATTATACATACCATTCATATTTTGTATATAATATTAATGTACTATCACTCTCATTACTTATGATTATTTTATTAAGTTCATATTATTTACATAATATTATTAATATTATTATGTACTTTATTATAAGTACTTCTTTTATCAATTATATTATATATGCTTAGTCTACTCCGGTATGTTGTGTGAATCGACGAGAGATTCCATCAGGAAAGTGTGTACATATTTAGGATTTTAGCATTTTTATTAATACAGTTCGTCTATGACTTCTTATTCCATTTTTATTATCTTCAATTATTTAATTAATCATTCATTTTAATCTCTATTATTATTATTATAATTTTCCTCTACTATACATATTTATTAATATCTCTATTGCATTACTTATTCATATAACTTACTCACATTTCTACCGTTACGTGTTTTGATTTTTAACGCTGACGCAGACTACATTTATTATTCTGTAATAATATATTTATTTTTAAATTATCTCATGCATGTCCTAACTTATTATTATTTATTATATATAATGGCTTGTCATCTAATCTAATATATTCTATTATAACTTATTAACTTTTAATTTATATTATTATTAATTATTATAATCTCTGTTATTTTCCATACATTATTACTAATTTCTTTATCATTTTTATTCTATACATAATAACTTTATTCTAATTCATTATTATTAATCTTATTATTATTATATATTATTACTGCACTTATGTCAATATATCTGAATGGAGGGTTTTCTTTCAAGGGAACCAAACCGGGAACCAAAATAACTAGGATTTATTTACTGAAAACTGGCACCCACAAACCACTACGAACCCATGATTTTATATTCGGTTCTACCACTCGCATATTATACTCTAGCCCAGATATCTAACTCGCGGACGGCTCATATAATAGGCGTTTCTCTCCTTTTCACCGCTCAACCTATCCCGCCCCCCGGACGGATTTTATCGGTGCTCTCTCAACTGATCTAATAAAGACCAACAACGTGACTCTAGGATTTCATATATCGAGGGTGTTTTAACTGTCCTTCAACTGCGTCCCCAAACACACTGCACGTACTTTTCGCCGTTCAACTGATTCATCTAGCCCCAGATACCGCCGGACCGGATTCTAATAAATTGGAGTTCGCATTGAAACTCTCAGGCCCCCAACCTGCACGGTAATAAGGAATTTATTTAACTGAAACGGTTGGCGCCGCCGAACAACCCGGAGTGCGCACCTAATTTTTCTACACCATGATAAAACCTGGTCCTAACAATACTACAGGAAGGATTTAACATCAGGTTTTCTACTGCGCACCCGCACACCTATGCATCAACCTGAAGCGATTATTACTTACTGGGGCTTTCATCTGGAGAGTGATTCTAACTCGGACTAATATTTTGGATCGCTTTTCATACACCCTGGATGCGTCGAGGCAATGTACCTGAATGATCGATACTAAACCACCTTCCATCGGATGGGAAAGGAGATTACACCCCTAGAGTACACAGCGGACCTTACAATAGAGCATGCGGGTATACGCCGTAGCTTAGGCAACTCTCCCATCGTCATAATTCTGGATAGGATGGATTGTCACAATGACGTAGATCACTTTCGTACTCTCCCATCCTTCAACTTTTGGATTGGGAGGGTTTCGCTCTGAATGTAGTAACTCCCGCCTATCCCTATCTCTCAGTCGGAACTAGATAGCCGATCACTATTTACTCGATTTTATTTTCGCCTATAGACATTTATAAGTGTTCCCATTTCATATAAGCATTTGGTAACTGATCAGCTCAAGTGACTCCCCAGTTGAGAGGATGCAAATTACTCACGATGTGACTCTTTTTACTTATACCACTAAAAATTCATGGGGTTGTTAATAATTTTAATACTGAGGTTCCTAGTTGCCAAATAAGAGTTTCTATTAACTTGGTCACATGGTGTTTGCGCGGTTGTTTAGTGGTCATTGCACAAATCTATAAAAACCTAAATACAATTTATTTCTTCCTCCTCTTTCCCAATCATTTGGTTTCAATGTAAAAGAATTGAGATCCGACATATCCTTCACTCGGGATCGTTTCATCGCATATTATAATAGTATACTCTTCCTAAAGCTACTTTTATTTCGTTTTGAATATATCATTTCGATGAACTCCTTTTACTGATATACAAGTCCACCGATACTTGCCGGAAGTATTTTCTTTATTGATAATTTAGGGATTTATTTAATTTCTAACTCTAATTATAAATTTTACCTTAAAGCTTATTAGTGATTTCTTTGGTGGCGCAAAGTATTCAAAGTGGCTCAAGCCTCCGGTAAGCGCATATTATTTTTGATTGGGAATAAAACGTTCATGTATGTTATATGACCTTTAATACACTATTTATTCACTTTTGTTTTGCACTGTAAATATATGACTAAAAAACCCGTTTGTCTAATTCCTGGACTCTAAGTTGAGACTGAGAACTCTTGATAGACCTTCCCGCGCTGATGGTTGGCTACAAGTACTGAGTCTATGTTGATATACTACCGGCTAACACTATATATATATATAAGGATACTATATTATTTGCTTTATTATATATCCTTCACCAATCCCTATATTACAGAACTTATAATATATATAACTTATATATCTATATATCACCATTAAAATCTAGCTATTTGGTTTTACATACTCAATATAATTCATAATATCCATAATCATTATCACGTGCAGGCCGAAAAGTTAAGTTAGGGAAGTCTTGTAAGTCATTAAGCATCATGGCATAAGTAGGATAATGCAGCTCTTGAGATGGCTCGCTTGTCATGCTTTCGCTCGCGATATAATAATAGGAGATCTGAGCTAGCAATCTATTTTCTCACCATCTCATTTGCTTAATGTACGTAATATTGGATCTCCTTCTTCCCCCATTGATTTTTAAAAAGATATGCAGAGGGAGATCATGTCGTAATGTGGCCACCTATCTGACTTGCTCGGCTGAGGACGCGGGATTCAGTCCAGAGAGATATTTTTTAGTTAGGATCTCGAGCAATGAGGTCGTATTTTTTTTCGATACAATCGAATTGATATGGGTGTGCTGATTGCCAGTATTAGCATATAGGAGTTATAATAATAGACAGAGTGCTTAATTTTAACAAGAGAGTATATTTCCATATTATAACGATTGATTAGTTTTGAAGTGCAATCCATATAAGGTATTGATTCTGTTTCTATTATTACTAACTGAAGAATTGTCCCTATGTCAAATATCTGTTTACGTGACAATACATACTACCACCAAGCAACTATTTCCTACACAGATAGCATCTCTCATTATTCTCCCAACAATGCCTGCATCTGATTGAATGTCTCTCTACGAGTAGATAAAAATACCATTACGCCACGATATACAGGATACAAATTTGGAAGGGTAATTAAAGCGAGTTTCACAACATCTCATAGTAGGGAATTTCTCTGGCCAGCTCTGATCTAGGCACATAGAGATGGCATATAAGGGGGTGGTGCATTTGCACTCTTCTAAATTATAGCGCAGTATATCTTTAGTGACGACTTACTAAGAATATTTTTAAACCTCGAATGCTTTAACTATTATCAATAAAATTAGAATGCTAATAATATAAGTCTCTAAACTCAAATCGAAAAATAACTAAATAACCAAAATACCTGTCATCTTGTTAGGTTATTTTAGTGCTGATAAGAATCAGTACATAATATATAGATGATTCACTTCATAATATGATAGTTAATATTAATTTTTTTGACTTGAGATAAGTTCATAACATATATTTAAGCAATCTGTGTAGTAAATTTATATATAATTATATATATATTTTAATAATATATTATGCTTAAAATTTTAATCATTAGAGTAAAAAAGTCGTGTTTTAGCTATTTACTTGAGAATGGTAGTGGCAATAGAAAAAAATCCGTTACCGCCACGAAGTTTTGAGATTTTCAAAACAAACCATTCTAGCACTAACTCATAACTAAATATTTACAATGTTTCAAATTTGTTTTTTCGAGTTACTGATTTTTCTGGCTTGATCTAATAACCGATACTTACTATACTCGAATAGTCAGTATAACTTTTTAGAGTCTATTATAAAATATAATTATGGTATACTATACAAAGTAATTTGACTTCACAAAGCTCAAGCGAATTATAACTCTTTACTCTATTGAGGAAAATTAGGTAGGATAAATGGAAAGATAACCCTTCTACCTCAACTCTATATACTCACACCCTCAGGAGGATGGATGAGGCCCATTACTGTCACTTTCACATTCATGAAAAGCGTAGCTCACGACACGACGCCGGATAATAAATTGCCTCGCCAAGTTTGAAGAATCATAAATCGACTCGAATTATAATATACTTCGACCCATATAACGATTTAAATCAATAATTAGTATTTCCAATCTCATTGCCAGTCTTTATCTGATGTCTATGATGTCATATTCAATGTCAGCGTGCTATAACAAAATGAGCTAATTTTCATAATATTAAGTGAAATATCACATTATGATGATTCCCATGAGCGGTATTTCGATTATTAAGCCCTACCTAAATTATATGCATATGCACTCTCTGGTAATCTAAATATTAAACCTCCCGTAAGCTTCATAGTGGTGAGATAGGCATATTGCAATACGCTCATTTTGGAGGACGATACCAGATCAGAACGATAAGACATAGCCTCGCCACATAATCAGAAGCAGGGATACGAGACGTTTTTTATAATATCAATGGTCTATATATAGGTGACGTCCTGACACGAGCTAGCTCCAAGTTACAGTATCAATTCTCAATATGGCGGTTAAAAAGCGTCCTTAGGAGAGACGTAGCTTTGAATCTCATCGGAACGCATAACCCGAAATCTTATGACATGTAGATACTCTTTTCAATTTACTCGTACAACATCATATAAATCCAATTCAAATACTAACCGACTTATCAGTGTGATACTCTTGGCGACACGTACCACTGAGAAACAGAACATAACAGTGAGTTCATGGTGAAGTCGACGTGACGATGATCATAAAATTTCCGCTACTTCTAAGAAGACAGAGAAGTACATACTATATGACTTACGACCAAAACGGACTGAGTCAGTCAGTGCTCACATTAAGTCTCTAGTGAATATAGTTTCCAACTCTGAGCATCCGAAGACTCGCTCACGCCTCGCAGCATAATTCCGCTACCGTAGTTAACAGATACAAACCAGCTGCTAAATAGAGATATCCTCCTGATCAATATTTTCTCTACTTGCAGACTCTTCGCTCTCCATATACGAGATCACAGTGATAAGAGCTCAAATCCACTGTCTGCGCTCAGATGGTCCCAAATCTTCACCAGATAGAAAACTGATGTATCGGGAGCTGGCAAAATGTACACGACAGCGTGCTTCAAGGATCAGTCACCAGTAAAGACAGAGACGAGTGGCAGAGGAGGTCAATCACAGTTGGCAAGAAAAAGAGATCAGTTCTGACAGTTCTAAATGCGCTAAGTATAAACCAAAGATCTAAGTAAATAGCGTAATTATAATCGCAGAATTCATAGCTTGATTAGTTATTTTTTGTTGTGTTTATATTAAACCACATCAAGCATTTCTAGTAGTAGCATTGTAGTTATCTCTTCAGTCTTCTGTATTTTTGAACCTCTAACTGCGTCTTACTATGTCGTATTAGGCGTGGTGCTGTGCAAGAGTAGTTAGAATGTCTATATAGAATATCCATTATCAATAATCATCACAAAGTAATAATGGTAATGGAAGAATCACCACCTACCATAATACTATCTCACATAATTACTCGTGAAAATACTAGATAGTCGAAACTACGATCTGAATATATGACTCTTTAATCTCCAACTGTTAACCATACAGACTAGTTCGGTAGATAATTCTATATGGCGCGGATAGTAGGGTATTAACTCTTATCTCCTTCTAAAAAGATATATAAAATTTTATAACTGTGCTATCAATACCTATATTGATTAAACAGAAGTAGAGAAGCTACATATATAACCAAATATTGTGTGGATTCTCCATACGACGACTACTGTTATACTGTGCTCTATAAGTGATTATGCTAGAATAATTTACATTATATGGATTGCATATTCTTGATAAAGAACGACACTGAAAGTTTAAATTGAGTAATCAATTAGTTTAGACTCAATAAAAATCAAGATCTAACTTACTCTGAGTCATGACTGAGATCTATACTCAACTCATATAACTTATCAAGATATCCTTTAACTACTCTGGTCTGCACAGATCTGTATTTTGGATACTACTACTGAAGACTACCTACGCAATTTAATTCTAACGTATTATCAGACTTCATAACTAATAATACTGATCGTATAATACTTGTAAGAAAGTGTTTAGAATTAAATCAAATGAAATAAAAAATTAGATTAATATATAGATATAATTAGATTAAAAATATGTGCTGTGTTGAAAAATTGTTTTAATAATAATAATAATAATAATAATAATAAAAGAATATATAATTATAGTACTGTGACACTTGATCACGAAGAAGAGCTACTAGAATAATGTTCGTGTTTGTCAGCCATGTAATCCTAGGACGCTCAATCTGTGGGGCGAGAACCAATGACCCGGAAGTTAATCAATAATATCGCTTTCTATGCATTGGTTGTCGTCATCGTCGTGTTCGCGGGTTCCCGTTCATACTGAGAATTAGTGTAACATGGTGTTATCTGAAGCGCAAAATGCGTACATTCTGTGTAGCTATAGGGTGATACAATGACTGATAGTAAAAATTGTGTAAATAGGACAATTCATTATTTCGTAATAAATGTAAAGGATTGATGTCATGTCCTGACCTATTTAAATGAACTCTAATGTATTCAACCCTTTTGACAGAAGAGTAGTGTATACTTGGTCACATATCTAAAAATAGTATCTCAATTGCTAACCAATATGATACAGAGGATATTATTAGACGCTATCAAGACTATACGATCTCAAAAATATTAATTGGTCAGAACATCAAATAATACTACTAAATTTCAATCTCACCTTCCTGTGCTTATACGCAACAAGAGGCATTGATTTCGCCCTTAAATGAGGTATCGTTCAGCAATTTCATTTTAGCATGATAAATTCTAATACTCTTTAACTAGATACGGGCCCTGAGGTTTAACGGGACCAGCGCTCGCTGTACGTCGACATATATTGAGGTAAGTCGTAGGACGCGATAATATAACGATTGACATGTTAGATTAAACCACATTCCGCTCAAGAATGGCTCTGTAGACCAAATCTTTGAAGCATGTGTTACAACACGTAGGAGACAAGAGTGGTTTTGCAATTAAAGTGTCGGTGATTGTTGTTGAAACGACGACCAATTGTTTGCTAAATCATTGACACTGAATACTGCGTGATTCGTAGAAGTACTCCAAAAACTTAAAATGCGGAGGCCTTCTACTCGAAAATATTGCGACCAGACTGCATATCATATTTAATGCGAATTCTTATAATCAAGTACGACTCATTAATTATCCATAGGTAGTGATTTTATACTCATTTGTGAATATCAACTGTGTCTAATAGCCTATGACAATGATGGCTGTGACTAGCACTCATATCCTCTGAAGCAGATATTCCTCCAGTGTAACGATGCACGCTGTCGGCAATATGCTCTATCTCGCAGATATATAACTCGTATAACATTAGTGACTATTCATCTGATATTCCTTGTTAAACAATTATTTACACTCTCGAAATATGTATCATCTATTAGGAATAAGGTGTCAAATAATATTGAATATAATATTTAATGTATTTTAAACATAAAATAAGAATAAAATTTATAAATATAAATCTCTGCTAATTTATTTGATATATAGATCACAACTAGGCTGATATGTAGGTTATATTGCTTCGCACTTAATATAAGTAAATTATATCATAATAGATGGACCATATAAGACTTATTAAATCAAGAATTATTTAAGAACTTCAGATATACATAAAATATAAAGTATGAAATTAAATAAATAAATAATAAATTAATTAAATTAATATATATTAAATGGATATATTAACTAGCGAAATTAATTAGAAATAACTATCATCACACATCTATAATAACTTACTAATAATCTATTGTAGCTCATTCTCCACTAATACCTCTACGAAACATCTGTGCAATCCGTATTCAACATCTTTGGTGGGGTACGGTTGATATATTAGATCACCACCCATTTTTTTAATCTGATGTGCTCTCATTGTAACACTCACTTCAAGATAGTTATAGTATTTGTGAGATCACATAATCTTCTGCTCGTGATTTAGTAATATCATTCACGAGTAAAGCCATTAACTATTTGATGGTATCATGGCACATAATACTACATCAAGGACCTCTGTGTACTAGATAAATTTTATAATGCTAGAATATACATAACAAAAATAAAAAATATAGTCTAATGTAGTTTTTACTCAGAGGCGCTTGATAGCGCGAAAGAGATTAGATTGTAAACTACTAGAATTCGCAAAAAAGAATCTCGTGACAGCTCTTCATATACACTGAAAAAGTATTATAGAAATCAGACACAACTATCTCCATAATTTATTAGGATACAACTGTAGTGTACAATAAAAGTGGTGGGTGTGGAGACTATAATTGTTATATAGGGAGACACCAACATCATCAAGTAACTTGCTACAGTGATAATCCCGTCAGTGTATTTTGCCTCAACACCTTGGTCTTACTTGTTCACACCGTATTAGCATGCCTATAAATTCTTTGATCAATCCCTTTTGCTTATGTTCTCACGTGGAAAAGCGCTTTGAATGGAAGGTTAAACTCGAGTGTTCAAACCGTGATCCGAGGTCAATTAGCACTGTATACTGGTGTTCGTTGATTACAGGTGAAAGCAAGTGGGAATCTGACGACTCCAGAAACGTGAATAATGCGCTCCTCTGATGTTCTTTTCAAGCAAGAGGCATAGAATTATATCTAAATAGAGATATGTGTGACATAATTTATGTCTAGACATCTTCTCCCCATCAATTCAGGCGCAATGGTTACCTTAAAAGGAGTAAGCTGTACAGCCCCGTTTTGGATTAACCAGCATTTTAGGGATTCCAACTCACCAGCTCTGAAAAATACTTTCAACCATCACTTCAAATATCGGCACATACAGCTTATCGATGCCTGCCGATGGGATTCGTTTCCTCCCCATTTGTGTTTCAAGCTTTTATCGATATTCTGATGCATGGGCTCGAGAATACATGTACTTATATGGATGACATATTGATACACTCCCAGACTGAGGAGGAGCATAAAGTCCTGCTTGAAAAAGTACTAAAAAGATTACAATATTTAAACATCAGCAATAGTCCCAGCAAGTGTCAAATAGCTCAGAGAGAAATCGATTATTTGGGCTATACAATCGATAAAGACGGAATCAGACCAAATTGTGATAAAATTAGTGAAATAATCGATACTTCAAAACCAAAACTGTCAAAGAATTAAGAAGTTATCTGGGCAAGATAGGGTTCTATCGCTCTTCTGTGGTTTGCTTCTCAGATATTACAGCTCCTCTCAACCTCTTTTTAAAGGGAAAGCCATATAGTAATCGCCGACTAAACTGGAACCCTGTGGCAGATAAGGCTTTTGAAGATAGTAAAAAGGCTATAAGAAACGCTAATGCTCTGGCCTACCCGAGTACATCAAGCCCTTTCAAAATTATTATACACTCAACAGACGTAGCTGCAGCCGCAGTGATTTTATCCACTACTGCAGAAGGAGATAAACCTATTGCTTTTTACAGCACAATTTTATCGCCTACAGAGCAAAAATATGATTATGCGAATCGGTTATTAGTGGTTCTAACTAAACTTTTGAATAAATACGGGTACCTTCTGGCTGGGAAACTTATAACAATTTCCACCAATCGAGAGTCTGATATGGCGATATAAATACATAAAGTAATGCTCAATCGATTGATACTAAAAATGTATAATTATGCGGTAGTATAATGGCGTTTTAATAACCTTTCGTATTTGGTTATAAAAATATATTGTGGTCATGATGAGTATCTACAAAGATAAGCGCTAGAGCGCTCGTCTGAATATTTAGTTATAACTCCGGCAACTAAAATTGTTATTGCCCACCTTTTTTACGAAAGGGGATATGCAATACGGTTGCAGATACAATCAAGACTGCAATGTTCGCAACATACTCAGAGAATGCGGAGCATAAGAAACAGACTCATCATACACTCAGAAGCGATGTTGATTAGATTCATAGAATAGCTTGGCTGTGTGTGTGATCACTCTGGTTAGCCTCAGAGCGCATATACAGTCACATAAAAAAAAAAAACACAAAAAGTGGTTGATGTTAATCAAACTATTACAGAATCCTCAACTCTTTTATAAAGTGTGAGTATGATCGCAGTTTAAGAGATATAGAGTTTCCACTCATAATTACTCTTAAAAGAATGATGAGCCTGTCACGTTATACCAGATCGATAATTCCACAATGAAGGCAGCACCTTACACTGTATTGGTGAAATTATCTTACATAATTGAACACACACAAATGGACGTATTATTTTTTACGTTATCGCTTCTGCGTGGGTATATAAAGAACTATAGATTTTGGAAGTGTGTGAGTGTTGACTTTGATGTTTGCGATGATCTCTTTCTCTACAGAATTGGTAATAGAGACTTAGATACAATTCGTAAAGTATATGATATATGTACGACTTATGAATATATGATAGACAGGTGAAATTGTTAAATGATACCTTTACCTTAATAATACAACGCAATTAATTTAAATGATCAGGAACATTGTGACAATGACGTCACCCCTTAGGGTAATACAACTAACTTGCGTGTGCTTCTATAACAGAAACTACGACTCTTGCCGCCACTGAGAAAAGTGTAGACCAAAAAATGTAGATTGAATTTTGGAAATTCTCGACTCTAGCATCGCAGAGTAACTATGAAGTAGGCTGTTTAATTTACGCTATTACATCAGGATTACTAGGTATATAATAAGAACAGATCTGCTTATATTATATTCAGTTTCGATGTCTCTGTACATTAATTTTTATATGCGCTACCCAAGCGTCATACCCTCTCTCTTAATATAATACCCAAGCAAGTTGCACTGTGAGTAGTCTGAAATCTACAGTAACCAGAATATGTTACCCTATGACTCAAGAGAAAATCTTGAGATAAATATATCTTACTAGCTGCTCGCAATCAAAATCTATAGTATTCGAGAGGTCCCGATATTATAGGATATTTAAGAATATTTGCTACTCACACTTGCGAAGAGAGTTGAGTTATCGGGCCCGACCCACTGTTCCTACAATGTTCAGATTTTTATTTCAACTATGTCATTGTTAAGTGTAAATAAACTCATCCTATTTTACGGGATATATTATTAACTTATAAAAAGTTACTACAAGTTTGAAGTCCTTCATATATTAGAGATCACTCTCGATATTACTTCATTGTTCAGTGGCAATACTATGTACACTTATGTTAACTCTGACTAATCGTTATAACAGATAAATACTAACATCTCTAATCTATGTGTAGGGCTTATTTCGCTGGAGGGAAAATTACTTAAACGCACACATAGATGGTCCCAATGATTCACTTGATAAACTAGCTAACTAAGGTCTGAGCAGCTTGAGGGAGCTTTCTCATGTTAACTCGTCTCAGAACTAAACTGGTGCTGCAAAATCACTTTACATTCACACTCACTCTCTATGTTTATGAAAGATATTCGCATGTGTAAGCTCTCTATTATGGTTTTGATACTTCTCATGTGAGTGACCGCACCTTATTACAATGTCAATGTCAATCTCGGCGGATCGGAAGGGAGGGCTCGCTGAGATGTTGAACAAGATGATTTATTACAGCATTAGAGCCATGTTGCTGTGCACAACCATGAAAACAGAAATGGTGCTGGTTCTTTCCCTTTCAGATATTAATAAATAACTGTCCCAACCTCAGCGTGGGAGAACTTAGGGGAAAGTTGGGGCATAGACTCAAGAGTGCGCGCAAATAGATATCCACAGTAAACGCTAGTATGTGTTGGTGTCCAAATTAATACTAAATCCCCGAAGGACGGGCTTGGTTACGCACTACTGCCGGCGGCGCGCCATAATCATTAACGACTATCTAACAAATTGAAGAATTACTAACTGAATTCTGGACCAAACACATATATCTAATAGAAACAATTAGACGAACAATACAGAAAACTACCTCTACTCTAACACAATAAGGATACTTCAAAATGAGGATAACATATTCTATGGTTATAACGAAAAGAGAGTCAACACGATAGTAAAATAAAGTCTACAGTAGAGAACAATGGCATATCAACCCATCCTCTTCGAGATATTCACTAGCCCTATCGAGTTGTCTATAAGACCTACTACAGTGATAGTACGCTTCAAAATTTTTAAATAATAATATGCTGGGTCTGCATAATAATGTTGTTCTTGAAAAGCATTAATTTACTCGTTAACATCGAACAACTCTAGTCCCAAGATGCCCAATTCGGATTTCTAACACTGTATAGAAAGATAAAATATCTTCTCGGTAAAAATGATATATATGATGAGTGTGAAGGTGAAGCATAGTGGGAAGCACAAGGATGAATATCTCTTGAAGATAAAGCTATACGAACCGTAGTCCAATGTGACAGAGTAAATGTGGTAATTTAGTCATAGGGAAGTAATCAAATAGTCGAAGATGTTTTGTGTAGTATGAGTATCGTAATAATTACTTTGTTAGTTTCTTTTTCACTACTCACCATTTTTGAAGTTAGTTGTATTACGATTTGATTGTTATGGCCATTTTTGACTTCACAATTTCAATGCTTTCAATAGGTTGATCTCCTAAACTGACACCGAGGAGTGTGAGAGGACCTTGTTGTATGAACTAGTAATGGTGCCCATATGACTTTCATACGTTGAGGTAGTCTCGTAGATAAGCAGGTTTCTATATAGCCCATACTATAAGGTCAACAAAAATTGGGGGATTTCAACCGCACGAGGAGTTCACTAATAGCCGTGCATAGATCTTGGTAAATAGTTAGTAGATGCATGCATGGTGCGAGGGATACATAGCGCAGACTCTGATGATGACGTGATACGGCGTTAGTGTCTGTGTTGATTCGATCCCGTTCTTTTATATAAAGGCTATGGTGTGCATCTTCACTATCATTCTCAATCTGACATTATTGTAAACTTATACTAGTAATATCTTGGCCTCATTTATATAAAGTATATATACCTACCTACTATATCATATAGTCTAATAAAGGACTGCCAGAGAGAGAGAATGAAGAGAGAGTAGAGAGAGAGAGAGAGAGAGAGAGAGAGAAGAAGAGAGAGTATAGAGATGAGAGAGAGAGAGCGAGAAAGAAGAGAGAGAGAGATAGAGAGGAGAGTAGAGAAGAGAGAGTATGGTGAAGCGACGTAACGAAAGAACGCAAGATAGACTGAAATGAGACATGAGAGGTATTAGGGACGAAAACAAGTGTGCAAAATCTAGAATATCTGTAAGAAACAAATTATACGAACAGAGTAATAAGTAACAGAAGGTTACAATAAGAGCTGATATTTAATTTATGTATTTCTACCTTTCAAACGTGAGTTACAAAAGAAGAAAATGGAGCGCTTATAGACAATTTAGATTTGGACTCTTTCTTAAGTATGTCGACATGTATGTAACATAATGTTTTGATAAGAAGGTCTATTAATTGGATTATGAATAGATTAAGTGATATACATGTATAGGTGATAATAATCCGGCAGAAAAGCTTCTCTGAGCTACATAGTAAAATAAAAAATATCGAATGTGACTTATTGGTTACACACCCCAAAATCTTTGAAATTTTTCACACTTTGCTATACACTGCAAGATTAATAAAATAATAAAACAATAACAAACAGTATAAGAAATAAATAATCTTCAAAATAGACTATATAATAGTAGAATAACAAAGCGAAAAAGAGAATACCGCAACTATCATTTTCGAAGTTCCTAGAGTAAAAATCTCTTAGCATTAGGAATAATCGCGATAAAAAAAAATACAGACTGAAAAAATAAATAGTGATTATGTAATAATAATTAGTTAATTTCAATTAATTAGAGAGCTATTTAGAGACACTTTTATTTAGCGAGTTACTCGTGAGAATAGAAATATTAAAGCGATGTTTTTAAAAATCTTCTCGAGTCTCTTTTATTTTATTTTACTCACTAAAGAATACCCAAGGGTATATATATAACTATCACTCATCAGGCACCATAAATGAGTAGAGTGGCGGTCTCTGGTACTTTACGGGGAACTTCGGGGTAGAGACTATTCCTACTTATTTCACTAGGGATGAGGTCTCGGAATCCTATCCCAATCATCTTATAGTATAATTATTGGTGTGTAGCTGGGGGTTCTCTTATCGCCTCCCTACGGGTATATGAAAACGTCCTCATACCCTGTAGTTACTCCACGTCAGTCTCATGAAGCCTCACTCACCCTCATTTGCTAGTTTAATATACATATTTACTATATAATATATATATTATATATGTCCTAGCTTATATACCTAAAAAAAATAATAGCTCATAATATTTATTATTTTATTATTTTATTTTTAATTTTTTGTTTACTATTTTCTCACTTAACTAAAATTTTACACTCGGATTCAAAATGTAATTCTTTTCCATGTTAGCTATATGTAGTTTTTGAGATAATGAGAATCGTGATATGATTTGTGGTTTATACTAACCTCACCAATATTACACCTATTATATATCTATTATATATATATATATATTAATATAATATATATATATATATATATATTATATATAATTATATTATATATATTAAATATATATGGCGCTCAAGAGATGAGTTGAGTTCGCCGGCCTATTCTATATACTGAGAGGACGCTGGTTCAATAAATACTAACTTCAGCGATATACAAGTTTAGGGTATATATATTATCTATACCTGGAGGGAGCAATGTAAACAAGTGAATGCTCATATTACTTCTGAAGCAAATTACGTAAAATCTCTTATTTCTTTTGTGTTGGGTTACATTGTCTGGTATCTCTGGGCATAAAAAAAAGTACAGACAGAGTAAATTTCTCACAATATTAATAATAGTTCATTACTGATTAATCTTTCTAATTTCGTCGTGGACCATTACGGTGGTATCGACCTTCAAACCATAATTATAATATATATATATAATATATAATAGATATATATGTTTTATAACCTATATATATATATATATATACCCTATGCCCTAATAGGGGATAACTAGACACGTTAAATAAAAGGTAAGTTATTTTATTATGGTTAACACATTATATTTTAATTTATTCCTCCGCAGTTGTGTATTTCAGAAGCAATATTATCCAGCAGAAATTAAATTTAATATAATTACATTATTATTTAATTTTATATATTTTCGTACTTTTTAATTATATTATTATATATTTTATTTAAGTGATTTTTATATATAAAATAAAATAATAATAAATATCAATTTTGCCAAATTTATTTATTTAAAGATCTATCATTTTTAACATATACTTATTGAGTATTTGTAACATTATATGTTTAGCTTTATTATCTTTTACCCTTTATCCCTGGCCATAATTGATTAAGTAAGCCTACACTGGAAAGTTAGGCTGATAGTAAAGTATATAGTAGATTCAAGTTGTAGTTTGGAGTTATATAAGAAAAGCCCTAAGGGTAATATTATATGCAACAACTTTGATAGTAGGCAGTTAATATTTATTTTCTCACTAACTGTCATTTATTTATTTATGTTTTTTTATATATATAATTTATTTATATTTTTTTTAATAGTTATATGCTAAGATTTTTTAATGAAAAATCGCTGATACCATAGGTTTCTTAGCTATATCTAACTATTTACCAACAACTTATTAAAATTATATACCAATTTTTAAAACCAGTTTGTAAATTTAAATTTTTATAGTTTAATACAGTAGCTATTATACAGATTCTCTAGAGTACAATAGTTCTCAACTAATTTAACCAACATGGTATTATATACCTCAATAGAATGTAGTTATTATAAATGATATAGTTTTTAATGTATATATTTTTTTTCTTATTTATATTTATTATAGTTATTTATTTATATAAGTAACTATATATATTTAAAACGCGAGTAGTCAAAAATCAAATAAATAAACCTATAATAAAGATGACAGCTTTAAATAGAGACTGTGCTATATATAACAATAACACTGTATTATATATAAATATTGGTATAGGAATTACTGTACTTATCACGAATGATTATGAAAGCTACATCTTTACTATTTAATATTTCATCTGCAGAAAACCTAGCTCTCAGCATTGATTGTTATGATACACAATGTCGATTGTGGGAACGCTATCGTGCAATACTTTAAGAGAGTAATAGTTGGAGAAACATGGTTCTCTTAGAATGTCCTATACGCAGACTCATTATAAGCATATGCACTTAGAACCTTCTCCTTCCTTTCGCCTATATTTTTTAGGCAAACCAGTCTTCTTCCTCATAGCTGTGAACAGCCGCAATAAAAGGTCACTTGGAGATCTGATACGTTTGATCTAAATAGCGTTTCATAAGTTGGTATAGAATGTACTATATACATTAATAAATTAGAACTTAAAAGTAAGCTGAAATTGGTCTTTTGCATCTATCATGCGATAAACTTTTTCATCGTGGTTTTCTTTCAGTACAGGACACTGTTTATAACAATATTCCAATTTCATCTTTCCTTGCATATACACAAGAGATATCATATAATACTCTAAACCTTTCATTACTTAAATCATTGGTCTAGTGTTCAATTTCTTATTATTATTATTATTATTATTATTATTAAATTATTATTTATTATTATTATTATAAGTAGTAGTACAGCAGTAGTATCTATGCCTTTGTTAGTAGTAGTAGAAGTAGTCGTAGTAGTAGTAGTAGCTGATAAAGTAGTAATAAGATAGTAATTCCAGTAAATCTCAATAGACAACAGCAAAGCCATATATGAGGTTTGATACAAATTGACTATCAAAAAAAATTTATAGTGTTTAGTAAAATTTAATTTTTCTATTATAACCTCCATATAATAGATATATGGGAGCATGGACAGTGTAGTAGTAATAATTGGTGCATCTATAATTGCTGATAGAGATAAAAGGAAAATAATAAAGATGAAATAGACTCGTATAAGGTATAATAAATCATATACATCAATATATAGTTGTAGAGCAGTTATTTTTGAGAAATTTTGTCCTCTAATTGTAGAATTTAGGTTAAAGAACATAGTCAGTTGTTCACATATATTGCAGAGATACAATAGACCAGATTGGCGTGATCGTGCATGACATCGAAAACGCGCTACATTCGGAATTCTGAATAAGAAAATTGTAGCTCATTAAACCGCAGTGAAAGAATCAGGTAAGATTTGATTTCTACATTAGGAAACGGCCCGACGGCGAGCAGACGTGGACTCCGGCTGACAACTTGTAACACAACTTTTGCTTTATACATATCATTATAATCTATTTTAAGAAATGATGAACTACAATTATTCATTATAGATAATACTTAAGTTTCCTTAATATAAAAAAGTTAACTAAAATATTTACCAAATTTTGGCAAGCAATTTTCCGACGCATGTTTTGGAAAAAAAGATTTGTTTGGTTAAAAAAGTATTCTTAATTGATCGTCCGACTAGGGCCATACCCGACAAACCGTTTTTTATATTAATTTATTCGCGTAAATCAAGGTGATTAATCAGCGTCAAAAACAAAACGGGATGTCTGTACTGATGACATCTCTACGACGTAGAAAGTTGCTCACCAAGCAGGAACTATGGAAACTAATCACATCCAGCTCTGGTGAAGTTTTTGGCACGCTTGGGGAGCTGCACAGTCTCGGGCTATGGAAATCGCCGATCACAAAATACATTTATTAATGATAAATTATGCTGTTAATCTAATACAATAATAATTCGAATACGTGATAGTGAGCACCGAATAGAATTACAATATAAGGATTCTATCACTAAATCTGTGATTATCTAGCGCAAAAGATTCATATATTATATAAGCCATATACAGATATACAGTCAAATTTATAATTGTTAACAGCCTAAATATCCTTAATCAGATACAAATTCTACTACACCCATTAATATTAATAATATTTACACTTCCTAAATTAATATCATAAATAATTTTCACTTCATTGATAATTGCTAATAATAAATATCCTTTCTAATTTTTAGATTCTTTTTATATGAACCTGGTCCTCAAATACCCATACAACTCTCAATCTCAGAAAATCCATTAATTCCAACCCTATAACTATATATATATCCATTTTAGGGTTATTTTCTATTCACCTATTATTATCTAAACACTAAATCTGGTAACCTTATCTTTAACTCTTTATCCTTATGATACATATTAGACTTTGCTCCCCCTCTCTTCTTACAAAAAAGATTTAACCTCCATTTCTTTAAACAGAACGCCTTTTGTTACGAGGCGTCGTTAAATGGTGGTGGGATACGAAATGTTTGATAAGTTCTCACATTACTTAGCATACACTGTCGTTGTCAGGATACTTTACAGAAAAGAGATTGAAAGTACACTACACTATATCCGCCCCGCAATAAGATATGACAGGTCAAGTGAAGTGGAGGGTACAGAAAGTTATAACCTTTTGTGCACTTTTGACTTATCGATATCCACTATCGGCAAGAGTCGGGTAGAAACACCAAAAAGAGCCACCCATCCCAGGTTATTTGAGAGCAGTTTTATAAAATAACAAGGATTAGAGAAAATGAGAGACCTATTATTGAGATTTTTTTTATTCTATAGAAGAAACCTGTAAAGAAACCATATAAGGATTTAAAGAAAGTCTTCGTCTTAAGATATATTAGTTTTTATTACTTCGAGTGTTTTTCTCGGAGGCTATTTTATGAGTTTTTAATGTGGCTAACTATAGGATATATCTACTAGTATGTGAGTTTATAAAGGCAAAAATCTACTTAGACGCTGGTATCACAACTTGGCATTTTTTTTGTATATTATGTTTAAGTGCGACACACGTGATTGCTTTTCATATTGATCAATCGGTGAAACTGAGATGAAACAACTCGACATAGATCAGGTAGATTTCTAGTTAGATTACTGTTTGATTACTTAAGAGGGTGTTTTCCATAAGTAAGTTGTGTGTTTTTCTTTATGAAGTAACTCTGATAATTAATCATACTATAAGAGATATTCATGAATACAGAACCCATAACTTCCGGAATTCTATCTTTCTCGATCGTATATTGCGCACTAGAATCGAAAAGATATAAGACGCAGTAGAAGAGATTCACTAATAAATAAGGTGAGCGTATATTATAATATATAAACCTATACGGAGAGTCGAAATATGAAAAATGAGTGGTGATATGAAATCGCAGGTTTCAGTCTTTACCGAAAAAAAGAAAAAAAAGAAAAAAAAGAAGAAAAGGTTTATTCAAATTAACCTATTAATGGATATACAAATGAATTCTATTTACGTTTATATTTGATACTGGAGTATTATCTATATATATAGTAGGTGTATATAATATAGTACGAGTCATCGGACATATTGGTGATAGGATAGAGTTATAGTATGTGGCAGGTGAGAAGATCATATACTTAGAAAAATATAGATAATATATAGGTTAGGTAAGATTAAAAGAATAAATAACGCCTGAGGTACACATATATCTGACTATATAAGAAAAAGAAGTTGCCCCTTATCAAACTCACAAACAGTCTCATATTTGTAGCTCGATATTTGATAATAGAAAATCTAGACATAAGCAAGCAAAGAGAAGGAGGAACCCAAATGAAGAGGAGTTTGGAATTTTCACTGATTGATACGTGCGGAGCAAAGTCAATTTATCAATTTTTTTATTCTAAAGAGCTTTTTATGACGTCAGATTGATCCCCGTGATTGATGGCAGAATACAATAATACATTTCCGATATGGATAATAGGTAAAAGTATATCGCTCAAGTAGGATACTTCGAAGCGACCGAAAGCTCAGTATCTGGCGATCGGATAGTAAGTGATTGAGAATTCAGATATGTATACTAAGAATAATGAGAGTTGAGATAAGGGTATTCAAAGTCTTAGATCGAATACAGTGAGAGCTAAAGGGCGATAGTTAGAGGATCAGAGCGGCTTCCTTTTTTTCGGAATTGGTGTTGGACATGTGCATGCTTCCAACACTGAGGGAGTGTGTTATGTATTGAGAACATTAGAGAAATATAGTTGAAGAGGGCGGGGTGTCAAGCTGGAAGCACACTCCTCAAAACTCGGGGAGAAGCGCTCATATGACGGCCATACTACCGCCCTTTCCTAACGTTTCATTAAGTATTTCAGGTAGCCCTCAATTTGCACTTGATGAAATGTAATCACAGGCAAAGGCATAGGACAGTTGAGACGAGAGGCGAAGAAAGAAGAAGAGATGAAGGTAGGCACAGAAGAAGTGACGCAGAGTGAGAGAAGAATGGAGAAAGGAAGAGAGAGAGTAGATGGAGATGGAGTCCAATATTAATTTCCTCAGAAGTATCAAAATACATAAATAGGAAGGGTTCCGAAAAGGAAAGAATTTATGAGTCTATAGTATATTTTCTCTTAAGAACAAAAAAATCTTAATTTAGACCATGCTTGTAGCGCTCGAACAGACCAAACGCTACAATCTCTAAGATGTTGTCCTGAGATGACAGGGCAAGGTACACAGAGATTTGAAAATCTAACCACTCCATAACTCACAGAGCTGTGAAGGAAGTGGAAAAGAAGTATAGAGCTTATGACTTATCACTCTACTTCTCTAATTTTCGATTTGATTTGAGTATTCATGTTGACCGCAATTCTTACAAACTACTAATTGGATAATAAGGCTAATCTCTTTTGAGATGCTCCGTCTACCAGATGAAGGAGTCACTGTCTCTTTCGACTCTAGCAACTCAATCCGCAATTCAAACGTAGAGGTTCTGACTTTTTATGACTGAT